>APFE031249761.1:37684-78453 GCA_000404065.3 Pinus taeda
AATACCTCCTTTCTATATATAGGAGTCTAAGGGGTCATAATATAATCAGAGCCGACATAACAATAATAATGTAAGGGCACAATAATAACAATAGTGGGCTTCAATGGGGCACAATAATAAAAATATGAGGACTACATGGGCACAACAATATAATAAAGGGGTTGTACTAATAATAATAAGGGGTTACATTAGTATTATAGGGACGTAACACCAACTCCAACTGTCATGGGGTTGAAGTTGAGGAAGGAAGATTTCAGCAGCAATGTCAATCTGACATTGTACAAAAGCATGATAGGCAGCTTGATGTATTTAACCACCGCTAGGCCGAATATAATGTATGCAGTGAGTTTTCTATCGAGATTCATGGAGACACCCAAGGAGACACATTGGCAAGAAGCAAAAAGAATTCTAAGGTATGTCAATGGGACAAAACAATATGGCGTTTTGTACACCACAATAGATGACTTCAGGTTGGTTGGTTAAACTGACAGTGATTGGGTAGGAAGTGTTGGTGACAGAAAGAGCACGTCAGGATATGTTTTTCATTTGGGTTCTGGAGCCATTTCATGGGCCTCCAAGAAGCAGCCAATAGTGTCATTGTCAACAGAAGACGCTGAATATGTCGCCGCAATAGCAGCAACATGTCAGGTAGTTTGGATGAGAAGGATGTTGAGGGATCTTCGCCACGACCAAGAGGGAATGACAACTATTTTCTGTGACAGCACATCCACAATTGCATTATCAATGAATTTTGTTTTTCACAAGAGGACCAAGAATATTGATGCTAAATATCATTTTATTAGAGAGTTGATTAACAATGATGAAATTGTGTTGCACCACTGCAAGTCACAGGAACAATTTGCTCATATTTTCACAAAGCCATTACCACGTGAAAGTTTTGTTTATATAAGAGATTGTTTGGGAATTTTCAATGGTGTAATTTGTGATTAAGGGGGAGTGTTGGAAATAATAATCCCAACCATCGCCTTAAACACACTGACAAACACCAAGCTTGCCCAATCAACCATTGCACGGTTGCGATTTTGTTCGCAGGCGAAAGGATTGAAGTCAGAGCAGAAGTACATTGCTGACCATTCGACAACACACCAAAGGAGTTGAGGCATTTAATAAATTTTGGTAAATAGATATTGGCAAAAATTTACTCCACGAGTGTTGCCCACACTCCACAACACCTACAAGTTCAGAAAATCATTTACTATGAAAAATCGCCCATGTTGCGTATTAAATATTTTCTCTATCATGTAATTAATGCCAAATTTGTATGTTAAGATAAATATGGATGTAAAAGTCCTTTGTAATTGTTGAATTTAGGCTTTTGTGATCAATATCAAGTTTTTTGAGAAGATTTTTCAACGTAAATCACATTAGAATGCATTTGTCGACACGTTTCGAACCATCGAGTGTGGTTCATTTCTAATGTTGGGCAAGTTAGAAAGCGAGAGTTTGTGAGGTAGTGAGGAGAGAATCGTGGAGGAAATATTGGTGGGCATGTGAAAACCAATTTTACTGAAGTTTACTCCGCAACCTTAGTCATGCGTAAATAGCAGTAAGTTCGTTGTGTTTTTTACTTGGAGTTGCAGCCTCCATTTATCACGCGAATGTATTTCTTTATGTTTTAACATAAAATATGAAGTGTGACTAGTTGCATTATGGCATTAATCCTTTGTAGGTAGATTTACGGAAACCTCCTTTGTTTTACTCTGTTTTGCTTTGTGTAAAATTTATCTTTTAATTAAGTCCCTGTGTGGTTGCGATATCCACTCGACAACCTATTTTTGCTATCCACTCTGCAACAAGAAGAACTAACAGGTAATTTAGAGAGGGTTAAATTATGGAGATTTCATCTACATGACATTTTGGAGAGGTTAGATGGCCCCGAAGTACACCTTATACGGACAGATGACAGAGAAAGCAGATGTATTTAGCTTTGGAGTTATTTTACTCGAGATTATTAGTGGAAGAAGGAATCATGTTGTGGGTGAGGAAATGGAGTTTCTCCTTGAAAGAGTATGGTTCTTGTGGATCTCATAATTGTGGTTGAAATTTTCTAAAATCTACATAGGATTGTCATTCTTTGCTAACTGGCTCATGTGGATCTCATGGTGATCATTGAAATTTTCTGAAATCTCCATAACATTGTCATCCTCTGCTAACTGAAGTTTAACACTATTTTTGTTGATATTAACCACCTAGGCATGGAGATTTTATGACATAGAGAAAACATTAGGACTTATGGATCCCACATTGGAGGGCAATTATTAATTGGAGGAAAGGATGAGGGTGATTAAAATAGGTCTTCTGTGCACTCAGAAAACTGCAGTGTTGCAACCTTCAATGTCTCAAGTGGTGTCGATGCTCACAAGTGAGGGGGAATACCTTCCATCACTCACCTAGGAAAAAAATTAAACACAACAACAACATCAAGCAGTACAACTACTTCTACAACACTCTTAGATATTTATTATGCAACTGTGTATTCCTCATCAAACATGCTAGGGCCGAGGTGAAAAGAAAGCCTAGCCTCTACTATTATATTTATGTTCGCTGATTACAGGAGGGCATTATCTTCCTTCTTGTGTGTCACTATGTTACACATTTAATCCAGTCAAGCCATGTATTTAAATTCAACCAGTCAAATCAATGGGAACCGTTAAAGGTGTTGGAGTTTGTATATTTTATTTTTTATAAATGTTTGTGGATGTCCTTCCGATGCTTTCAAAATCCTTTCGTCACTGCTTCAAGAGAAGAGTTGCATAAATAGAAATGAAAAAGGAATAAAAGCATAACACAGATAAAGAGTGAAACTCAAAGTCAAGGGAAATTGCATCATAACATATACCGTAATATTAATCTAGTATTCAATTATAATCTATGTAAAATATCAAGGAGCTTTGTAAATAACATTATAACATGTGCAAATAGAAAAGAAACAACTTCTTGTATTACTCTTGAATAATAAGGATTAGTACAACCTTAGCCTTGATGATGTAAGCCTCCTCCCAATAGTCTCCAATCCTTCTTTTAGCAGACAATCCTGCAACCGTAATTCAACAACATAAGTTTACATTTGAAAGTCCTACCTTACCCTTTCGTCTGTGTTGAATTTATAGGCCAAGAGGAGGAGGTTTTAGATCCTCTTCTCTAGGGATGAGATCCATAAAGAGAGAGATTAGGGTTCCACAAAGAGAGGGAGTTTCCTCCATGAATAAAGGGATGAGGCTAAATTATTTAGGGGCTCGAGGCATTAAGTTGGGAAATATTCTTCCAACAATGCTTCTAGAAATCACTTTTTATTTTTACCTTCGTTAAGATATTTGGGTAGTTTTTAGTGGAAGAGAAAACATAGGATTATGTAGGGCCACAATGGTCAAAACTACGCTTGCTCAGGAAATGGCTAGGGAAACTGTGCAAGTGCTTAAAAATAGGTTTTTGAGCAATGTAACCTGGGATGTTTGTTGTCTTTGGGATCGTTTTTCTTCCAACATTGTAGGGGAATGCTTGGAACACTTTATCGGATAGCCAGAGATTGGGATTGGCAGTCATTTTCGTAATTGTAACAAAATGACCTCTCACACTTATGGAAAACCAAGAAAATTTATGGTTTGATGCCTATCTTATTCTCGGTGAGGATGAGACCAACCATATCTAGTATGCTTGTATGTTTTGATAAGTTGACCTTGCATAGAAATCATAGTCAGCTTAGGGTTTTGGAGGTGACTTTGCATGGCATCAAATTTTGAATTTAAGATATTATAAGACATTATTGGTATATATTTTTCATTGAGTATAAGAGGAATGGAAGGTTTGTTGGATTGGATTTGTGTCCAATGTCTATTATTCTTCTCCCAATTCCTATTTATTCCATTTTAGTCCAAGTATCTAAGTCTATCTATAATGGTAGTGTGATAAATGAAGTCCTTGAGCAACAACATTCATACTACATACCCTTAGGTCCTTTGAGGTGGATTTGACTTGAATTTACCATAATTATGCACAAGCACTTATCTCTAGTGAAACTGAGTTCATCTAATTTGTGAGTTTGCTCCCTATCAAGATTTATGCATCAACATCTCATTGCTTAGGTTCAGAGCTTTTCGGGCTTCTATTTAGTAGGACATAATCAATGGATTACATAGTTGATTTTCCAATCATTTTGTTGTCTCCACATATCTTCTATTATAGTTTTAGAAAAAAATTCAAAGCATGGGAGATTTTGAGAATTGGATCGGGGGACATATTATTGATACCTCTTGAAATGCTAGCCTGATAATCAAAAAGGGTTTGCGATTTCT
The DNA here is from genome assembly GCA_000404065.3 of Pinus taeda. Taxonomy (NCBI): domain Eukaryota; kingdom Viridiplantae; phylum Streptophyta; class Pinopsida; order Pinales; family Pinaceae; genus Pinus; species Pinus taeda. The sequence continues at coordinate 41,998 of APFE031249761.1, forward strand.
TCCTTATCCATAATTATGGTTTATAATTTGTGTCTACAAGTATGAAGGGGAGGATAATGGTAAGGAAAATAACCTATTAGCCACATCTAGTAGGGGCACCAGTATCAAGCTTCTTATAACTTTTGTAGTAACAATAGGTGTATAATCAAAACAACTAGAAATAAAAAGCTCCAACAATGTTTACAATTAAAGATTAGTATAGTAATTGACACGTGAAAGATTTGTCATTGTTAATGGATGAATTTATGCTCTGTTTTCGGAAATAGAAGAATAGGAAAAGCGATAAAAAATATATGGCAATTAGTTATTTGATCAAGTTCTTTCCATTTCAACTTAAGATGGTGATGTTGATTTGATTTTATTGCGAAGACCTGAGGAATCCTCTTTAATTTATAGAGGGATACAAGAATTTTAGGTGAAAGTGAAGTGTAGCACAGTGGAATAGAGTAGTAGAGTATTCTACCATCATTACAAGAGGGTTTAGTGATTATTTTACATGTAGAGAGAGCTGGAGGATCATGTGGGTTTAGGTTTTAATCTCAAGATTGGAAAAAATGCAAGAATTGATACCCAACTAAGCCTTGGAAGTACATGACAAATCCAAAGAAACAACAACATGCCTTGTGCTCCTGTACAGGAGATTCATTAAAAAAAATCATATTGAGAATATTCCTATGTGGGTTTAATTAACCATTTCCCATATTAATTTGTTCCTCATCTTCCAATACTTTTCTTGATCCATTTATAGGTATTGATGTATGTTTATTTGCTTATCTTTCACTACTTTTCTTGATCCATTTATAGGTGTTGATGTATATATCATGTGGAAATATTTGAAGGGATTTGTGTACAATATACAAAGGATCAACTCCAAAAGGGAAAGGGTTTCCATGCTTGATAGTGAAGATTCAAGTTTGAAAGAGATGAGGGTAGGGATTTCTATGCTCGAACATGAAAAATTGAGTTTACGGTTTCAAAATTAAAGAAAAAAATGAAAGCCAAAAAAAGATAAAATGCAGAGAAAGATGTTATACTCAACTTGACACAAAGGATTTCATCTCATAGATGAAATATAGATGAAATAAAAGCTTTGTTGGAGAATAGATGCAGAGGAATCATCTCCTCTATTGATTTTCTCATAATGGCTATTCATGATGCAGTTGCACTAGTAAGAAATCAATATCAAACTTGTTCCGAAAAAAAGGAATTTAGTTGAAAACCAACATATATTCCACGAAGCCTGAGATACGGTCTACTCCGTTTGAGAGTAGAATGGTAGGAAGGCTCACATAGTCTCAGACGCAATTGGTAGTTTTATCAACTGTGGCGATGGTGTCTGCAATATCAATGAGAGCTGGAGCATGATGGCTATGCTTTGCTTCCATCCCAAGATATAGTGGATATCCTTGGGGTGAATTTTGTTTAAAATGGCGTTTAAAATAACACGACCATCCAGTTTGAATTGTCCACCATTGGAGAAATGTGCACTGGTGGCCGAGGAGGGTGGAAGAGGCTAGGAACATTAATGAATGTCTCGTCAGGTGAGGGACGAGACTCCGGCAGATGGGACCTGAAATGGTATTGATGACAACCCCCAATGGCAAGAGCTAATTAGCGTGCAAGAGCACATTAAAGGATTGGTTAGTTGCGTTTTCGATATCCGAATAAAACACAGCGTGTGGTGACTAGATAAATAAAAAATAACGATGGTGTGTTATCGGGATATTGAGGGCGCAGCTAACCAAGCATCTCTCAATGGCAAGAGCTAATTAGCATGCCAGAGCGTATTAAATTCTTGGTTAGCTGCACCTTCGATATCCGGATAAAACACAGCGTGTGGTGACTAGATAAATAAAAAATAACGACGGTGTGTTATAAGGATATCGAGAGCGCAGCTAACCAAGCATTTAATGCCCTATAGCAAAGTGGTTGGCTCTTGCCACCCCAATAACGTCATGATGATAAGAATGACGACTGAAAAGTGAACTTCTTAGGTTTCCATATTTCCAAAACGTCTCACTTAGACTACGGCAAGTTTTTTTCCCTTAGTAAATGCACCAACATGGATTTGGATTTGGATTTGTATATTCCTCATAGTCAGTTTTAGTGTTTTAAAATGGATTTAGAATTGAATGGTTGTAACAAGGAAGATAGGCATTTAATTTTTTAAATTGACACATGCATGTTTGTTGATTCCAATACATGTAGTCACTTAAGGCATCATTAATTTTTTTTCAATTGGCATATGCACCATTTAGTGATTCCAATACATTTATCATAGTCCATAATCCATTAGAGTTAAAAGATGAGGTATGAGCAGATCACGTCTCAAGCTCGAACACATGCTATAACAAGGAGCTGACGCCAACACTCATGCACTAGAGTAAACTTAAATTATTACACAATAAGATTCCAATTAGTAACATTGCAAAATAAATAAATTGAAATATTTTAAAAAAATAATAAAAGTTAATATGCAATGTTAGACTATGAAAAATATGCAAATTGTTTTAGTCAAAAGCAAATTAATAGCAGTTAAACAAATAAATCTAGCTGCGACAAGTATACCAAGAAAAATAATTGTATATATAATCTTCACTATTTCACATGATAGCAAGCTTATTCATCTCTAATTTCCTTTTGGACAAGTGAATCATGAAATCTTATATTAAGCATTTCATTGTAAGACCAGTAGTAAAGAGTGTGTTTAGTCAATGTGTCAAATAAGATAGTAAGTCAATATATTCTTTTACAATGGCTTCAGAATTCAAGCACTAAATTCTTAGATGTGATTATCATTTCTTTTTTTCCTTTTATTTTGGTTTAAAATGTTATTAGAGAAAATTGGAAAAAAACATTCAATTAAAAAAAACCAAAGAGAAAGATAACATGTCTCATAAATCTTTAATGAAGGTAATACAAAGTTTTAAATTGATTAAGTTAAAGAGAAAAACATATGGTCATTAAGAATAGCATTTTTTTTATTACACTATTGGCAAGGCCTTGCTAAGACCAACGCCAAATGTATCCAATTATTTTGATAATAATACATGTTTTGGGATCATTAATAAACATTAAAAGAAAATATTATGAACGGAAATATACGTTCTTTGATATGCTTCCAAATCTAACATTATTGTAGAAGAGGTGTTCAAGATACCGCTGGATATATATAATGGAAGATTATACAGTAAAAATGGTTTAGAACACAAGTATCATGAACTTATAAAAAAATATTCATATTTTCGTAATTTAATATATATATGTGGGGCAATTTTAATTATTTATAGCAAAAGGTTATATTAATAATTTAGAAAACTATATTTTATATAATTTTAAATTAATCTATTGTTAAGTATTAAGGGGTTTCAATAATCCAACATATTAAGTATATTTTTGAGATTACTTATATAGAGGAAATTGTTAATCTATAATAGTATCTATAAATATTAGTCTTCATTAATTAATTTCTTATAATGTTTAATAATCCACTTAATACTCACTACATAATATGATAGTCATATGGGTCAAGAAATGATAAAATTATCAAAATGAATCACATTTTATTAATCATCACTTCTAAGGCTTAAATTTTCAAGAGGAAAAATCTTACCTAATTCCGTCTCAATATTTTGTGCATACCAAATTAAACCTCCTTGGCTATTCATAGTTGTTGGATGCTACTTTATCATTTGGTATCTTAGGGAGGGTTCTTATATTTCTGTTCACCAACCTTTTGATAAATAATTTATTAATCATAGCCTTGTCTTGGCAAACCTATTTGGCACATCCTCATTAGCTTCGCTAGTGAAACATTCAACCTATTCTTGGCTACATGTTTATCAATCCAGGATTAGTCATCACATCCTGTTATGATAGTAGATTACTCTGAGTATATATTCATGCTCTATGCATTCTCATTCATTATTGTATGCATTCAAAATTTATTTATGCACCCAACATATCATTGTGCTAATGCCTATCAATGCATATGTAATTTAACTATTCAATCCCTTGCAATCTCATCACATATATGCTCTTATTTATTGGCAATAACAACTTTTCAAAAAAACAAACTTAAAGAAAAAAAATCAAATAGTAAGAGATAACTTGCTAGATTCCCCTCATAATTATGGTTGGTTCAATTGGCCATATTCTTATGTAATTATCATTACATTGGGTTGTTTATAGGAATTCTAGTCAACACCGTAACTATGTCTTCCACAAATTTGAAAATCAAAATCCAATGAATCTCTTCATTTGTTATATCTTCAACAATCCCGCCTCATTCCCTTAATATAGATATGCTACACATGTGAAGAAACCTATCACCATTTTTGTCAATAGTATTGGGTCTATATCAACATTATTCTTTACCCAATTATCCTAGTTTCTATGTTGTATAACCTCACTACTATATTTCCTTCCTCTAGAACCTCTACTCCATCACTCTACAATTCTTCTTTTGTAGTCTACCTTTGGTAATTTATTCTACTTTCTTGGCCCATCTAGTTTTACTGTTGAAATCTATCCCAATATTTTCATCTTTGTTGTGTATCTCTGGCACTCTCATCCTAACAATTGAACCATATATTCGATAGTTTTATATTTCTAGAGACAAGTTAGTCCTAGGGATGAAACTTAGTTGTGATTCCAGTTGTAACATATCAAGGACCCAAATACCTTGATTAGGGTTATGGGATATCCAAACCTAACCTTCAAGGTTAAATTATGGAGATGGGGTTATAGAAATTTCCTCTTCCTGAAACAATCTCAAAACCTAATTTTAATATTGCCATTGCCTTCTTCTCATTGTGAGCTTTCCAACTATATAAAATTAATCTCAAACTAAGCTCCTAGCACAATTCTATGCCCCTTTGAAAACTTTCCAATACATGTGCCCCATCAACATCCATTCTACCACCATGTATCTGGTGTGTAATAACGTTCTTACATACATGTCACTAGTATATGGGCCATTAGGGTGTTATTTCAACAACATATAATTATGTTCAATATGGAAATCAGATAAACCCTTCAATCCATTTAAAACAACAATAACACAAATGAAATGCAATTAAACTCAACAAGAAATGGATAAATTCACACACATTCCATTCTATATGGTTTTTTACAAATTGGCTATATTCGTAATATGGGCATTCCATACCCTTGACCACTCTCTCACTACTCTCATCCACTCTATAACATGCCTTATAGGCTTACATAGATTATACAAATAGATGTTAACCAAAATTTGTTCTAGATCCTAAACTAACACCTACAATTTATTTAGAGCCCCAAAATTCTCCTAATATCTTCAACAAATCCTTCATTCATTCTATGACTCAACTATGTGGAGAATATCTACATTATTTTTCCCCAACTCCTAAACAATTCTCCTCAAATGTTGTATTACGTGTTGATGAGAGAATTCTCTCCTCATCTATTATGTAAATTATGAATATGAAATCTCTATTTTAATAATAAAACTAATTCCTATCTTTTATTTACATAATTTTGGCTTAAATTGAACTAAGGGAACCCACTATCTTTAGTAAATATTGAAAGACCTCCTAGGTCTTCTTGCCTTGTAAAATGATCCTACATTAGAGTCCCAAAGTAAAGATAATTCATGGACTCTTGTTCATGAGCTTGCTTCTGTTGATTGTAACTTTCACCTTCATTGTCTAACATTTTTCAATTACAGGTGCATCTACTACAATTTGTTCGCCCCCCTAGATCCCACACTTTGTTCTATTGTTGTCCACTTTCCTCACTGTGATAAGCATCATTGAAAACTTCTATTTGGATGTTGGACTTACTTATTTGCTGCTTATACACTATTGTTGTTCTCAATCTTCGTGGTTTCCATACTTTATTCTATAATGCTCCACTAGCCATGCTAATGTACTCTCTTGCAGTCAACTGATTTCTATTGATATATTTTTTCTTTGCTTCAATATAACTCCCCTTAGGTAACTTCTTCATCATCATACATAACTCATAAATATCGATGCTTAAGTCACTCCTTTGTGGATCCTTTGTTTCAAAACTTGAATATTTTATGGCCTTCATTGCCCTTTTACTGCTCATATGCCATTCTCTATCACTAGACACTTCTCCAAAAATATTTAAGTCACTTTGTTTTATGAAAGATTGACTTTCATCCTTTGAAATCTCTTTTATCCATGCATATGCAAATGTATAAGTTTCAAAAAAACTTCAATCAATCATGAAAATTACTGGATTCTTCTCTTCATTGTTGTATGCAATCATGTAGCATGTTGTCCCTCCATGTGTATTGGATTAGTTTTTAGCCTTCGCTTCATTTTTTTGCAGCCAATGATATTTTATACTTTCTTCTGTTTTGTTTGAGTGAAACAAAATTTTATTCCCAGGTTGCCTCATCAATCTCTCCAGTAATTTAACTTCCTTATCAATTTCCATTAGCACTATGTAGGATTGATACTCTGCCTATCTATAATCCTCTTTTTGTCAATTTTCATAAGGCAATTATTCCTTGTTCACACCAACACTAAGTTCTTATAAATAATTTTTAATTATAAGTGATTATCCTTCCCTTTTGGCACTTGCAATACATGTATGCACATAAACAAATCATAAGGCTCTCTAGCCTCCTTTGATTCTTTTTTCATTAGGTTTTCATGCTGATATGATTCTTCCAAGTCACCCACAAGACTTTCATGAAGTATTTCGTCAACATCTTCATCATCATCCTTCGCAAGTAATGATCCTTGTTCTGGGTCACAATAATAAAATTCTTCTTTCTCATACTCAGTTGTTCTGATTTATTTTTTCTTTAGCCATGTTCTTTTTAGGTGCCTCATCTTCTTCCTCAGCTTTCTTGCAAATAGTTATTTAATAAGTGATTTAACTTGTTTCTTCATTCACCCTTTACATCTTTGGTCCTTTGCACTTTCTTGCAGCAACTCCATTAGTACACTAAGTTGTACTTTCTTCTCAACTATTTCTCCGCCAAATTCTTCTTGACTCATCCTCTTCATCTTCATGCCATTTTCCTTGGTATCTTCCTCCATTTTGTTGTGGATTTCACTCGAACCCTTGCCATGACTATTAGTAGTGATCTTCACTTTTCCATGTGTGAACTTCACTTTGTGCAGTTGTGAACTACACTAAGCCTCTACAATAGCAAGTTTGTTTCACCCTACTACAAGTACTTGGCTAATCTTCTCTCCTAAACTTGGTATTTTTGCAACATTGGTTCTTTCCTTTAAACCTTCTAAGTTCCCTCTACTCCTCTAGGCTTTTACATTCTACTCACTCTCAAGAGCTTCACTTACTCTTTCCTCGGACAACCCTACCCATATTTGTAATTGTGGATTTGTCTTGACAACTTCTACCCAACCTCAATAGGAAATTGTTGTTCTCTTTCTTATTCTACCTCTGCTACAAGGGTTGTCCTTGCTCTACTTGCAAAATAAATACTTGCGTTGTCAATAGTAAATGTTTTATAGATATGTTTCTCCAAGAACTCTAACTTCTTTTCTTCAATTCGATGCAAGATCATTTTTGCTACAAATATTCTCAAGTTTCCTTCATGTTGTCATTACAATCCTTATACAATGACTATACTTTGGGTGTTGGGTACCACAAATCATGCACCCAAGCTTCATACAACCAAATACTCGAAGTTCAATGCATTCCCAACATGAATTTAGGTCAAATGACTTCATTACATCAAAATAATTTGAATTAACTTCACCAGCCTCAAATTCATAACACTTAATAATTCAACACATGAGACTTTATATTTTATGTGACTTGTTTACACTTATCAATGGAGAAAAACCATATGCTTGTTTACATTCAATGCTTTGATTGTGTGCTTAGACTTGATGATTTCTTGTACTTCAAATCTCCATTGAATTCTTCATCCCAACTTGCCCATTTGGTAGTGATATGATAATTTGATAGCTTGAGTGTTCCTTGTAGTTACTTGATTACAATGTACATGAAATATATCATCCCAACTTGCCCATTTGGTAGTGATATGATAATTTGATTGATTGAGTGTTCATTGTAGTTACTTGATTACAATGTACATGCAATATATCAATTATGATGGTTGATTGTGTTTCCCTGAAATGTAATGTTAAGTTTCAAGACTAGATAATACAACCATTCATCATCACAAATGTAATCAAGATGTACCTAAAATCCCTTTATTCAAAATTTTGGTAGATCTAGGAAACAACAACACCAAGAAAATGATAAGGTTTTTATTCGATATTTGAATACATAAACTATCAAGATTATATTATTTGAATGCTTTCACCTCTTATCATTATCACTGCTTAAACAATAATGCAAGAGGGCATATGAATGCTTTCACCTCTTATCATTACTAATCCTTAAACAATAATGCAAGAGGGCATACCCATAACTTTGACCATCTCATGCCTTACATGGACACCAATGACTATTAAACCGTTCCTTTAGATCATCTTCACCGTACCAAATAACACTAGTTTACTTTCATATGTGCTTTTCTTCTCACACTTTACACCCATGTGTACTCTCCATTCAAACTTGACCCTTTACATCTGTGACATACATTTGTAGTTCCATACTCGTCCAACTCTAATTTACATTGATTTTATTACATCACTTTCTTCTCATATCATCGTATTCAAGACTATTGGCCACAATAAAAAAAAAAACAAACTCCAAAGAAACATACATCGTGGTTGAAGACGAGAATCCATTGAAAAATTTTAAATATTAATACACCTTTAGTCTAATGCAATTTCCAATCAATCAATCTTGTTGAGGTAGAAACAATACAACGAAACTAGTCAGTATGCAACGCCAGTAAAAAAAATACACTGCCATTCACATGATTTAATAGATGTGAACAAGTCGGCTCATGATGATACCTCCTGTCTTATGGTCAAATGCCCAGAAGCCATTGCCATGGCTTGGTGACTACATATGGAAATGTCACAACATCTAAGACCTCATCATCATGGTAGTTTGTCTCATAATGAGACCCCCTATTTTTCAATTAATAATTTTCTATATTTTTGAATTATACTCTGAAAAATTATTACATTAGTTTAACAGATGGGGAGGCATATCCACTCCTTAAGAGAAGGGATGGTGTAAGAAGTTTTAGTAACTAGTTTTATAGATATGTAGTTGTTAAAAAAAATCCATTGATTTTGAGACATGAATCTCTTCCATAAAGAAAAAATAGAAATTTTCATGTAATGAAGTACAATAACCTTGAAATTTTACAAATTGAGCAACACCCCATCATAATTTCTTGTGGAAAGAACATCACCAATGAACTGATATGGGGTAGATTTCAATCATAACACTCTTTGCTGGGTTGAATTTAGACGAAATGGACTGGTACCATTTTTTAGATAAAAATTTATGGTTGCATACCAACAATCAAAATCATAGTCAGTACACAAAGTTTCATTCTGAATATAAGACATTTTATTGTCAAGAGAGGAGTCATCATGACTGATGGAATGATTATTAGTGGGAAAAATAGATTCAACAAAAAGATTGAAAAAACCTTTACCTTTAACAATTTGAGTGGGGTTGATTTCAAGATCAAATTCGTACAAGGTCATCATCCAATGTGCTCTTTTTCACTGAGCTCATTTTGAATAAACAAGTTCCTAATCATAGGGTAAGGTACAATCACTTTTGTCCTAGACTTGAACAGATAAAAGTGGAAATGTTTGACTACTTTATAAACTATGAAATATTGTTTTTTAACTGATCCATAATTTAATTCTTCTCCTTTAAATGAGGAGCTCATGAATGCAATTATAATTCCTATATTTTGATCAGATTTCTATGTAAGGACCATAGCATAGGCTAATTAAGAAAAAAATATATATAAAACAAACTCTTTGGAAAAATATGGGCTGATAAGAGTAAGTTCTTCTATGGTTTCTTGTTTGATTGTGTCGAAATCGTGTCTTTGAGGCTCTCCCTACATGAATACAACGGTCTTTTTAACCAAATTTTGAACGGGTTTAGTGATATTTGGAAAACTAAGGATGAAACATCTTACAAAGTTAATTTTGCGCATAAAAGATCGTACTAACTTCTTAGTGTTAGGAGGCGTTAGAGACCTAATCTTATATGTTCTTTCTAGTTCAATCATAATGCCATCCTTTGATACTATACACGCTAGCAACTTCCCCTTAGTAACTACAAAAAATATTTATTTGGGGTTAAGGGAGATTCCTATTTCTCTGCATCTTTCAAACAATGACTTTAAATGTTGCAGGTGATCATACCTTTGTTTTGAAAAGATAGTGACATCATCTTAATATATGACCATAGATTCATTAATAGGACCCTTGAAAGTTATATCCATGGCACGATGGAAAGTTTCCCAACGTTAATAAGTTCGAAGGGCATCTTATTCACCCCATGGGATCCTAAAAGAAGTTCTCTGCTGGTTGGTAGGATGTACCAAGACTTGAGATATACAGAGAAACCATCCAAGAAGGATAACATCTGAGACCCTGAAACAAATTGTAGGATTTGTTCCATGGGTGGAACTGGGTAACTATATGTTTTAGAGGTTTTATTTAAGTTTATGAAGTATACACAAAGGTGGATATTATCTTTCTTCTTCATAATAGGGACTATATTAGCGACCCACTCTATCTGTCATATGGGAAAAATTATCGTGACTGCTAGTAGTTTATTTAGATCTTGTTTCATCTCTAACTCCAGATTTTGGTGAACCTTCCTAAGCTTTTGCTGAAAAGGTTTAGTCTGGGTTTTTATATGAATGGTGTGTTGCATAATGTTTGGGTCAAAAGTCTTAATATTATCATATGTCTAAGGAAATACGTCATTGTATTGCTTGAGGAAGCTGATAAAATTAGATCTTTCTTGAGGTGAAAAATTAACTCCTAGATTAACACACTTCGGTTGACATGACATAACTATTAGTTTTACAATTAACCTTTTTGAATCTATCATGAAAATCATAAATATGTTCTAAGCTTATAATAACAAATGTAGGTAGCACCATTACCATTTTAAGAAGGTCATCGAATGATTGTTGTAAACTTTTCTGCGAGAAGTCTTGTAGGTTTTTCTCATGTGTAACCTCATCGATGACCAAACCCTTGAAGGTTCCTTCCATCTACAGAAAAGTGATGGTTTTCCTATCATCATCAATCATACGCCAATTAGAAATACTGTCTAGTATGGAAGGTCTAAAAAGTAGTTCAATAGAAAATGCATCAGGATTGAAATTTTAAGGAGTAATTAATTTCGAACCAATATTTTCCAATAGATCAACTTCCTCATTAGTATCTCTAGGTACAGATTGAATATTGAAAGCTAAAAAATTTGACGTCAAATCCCATACCTCATTTTTGGTAAACTTTTAGATGATCTAAAAGGAAATGTATTGAATTTTTTACATGCTTGATAATTATCTCAGAATCTCCATAAACCTTTAGACACTTAACTCCCAAATTGAGAGCCTTTTGTAGTCCTTGAATCGATGCTTCATATTCTGCAACATTATTCTTGCATTCAAAATCAAGTCTCCAAGCTATAAATTTTCTGTTACCTTTGGAATCCAAAAGGACACAACCTACATTAGCTCCTTCCTTTGACTTAAAGCCATCAAAATATAAGTACCATACCTAAAACTCATCATGATTGGGCATATCACTGATATTAACAATTTCATGATCACAAGTAACAATTTTTTTAACTTTCTCTAAATCTTGTTGTTGTTCTAAATTAGAAATTACAACAGAATCAAGAGTGCTATTTCCAAATAAGGAATCAACAACTATCAAATCAGTTGCTTTTGTTGATTCATTAATGTCATTTAGATCAGTGATTATGTGCTTTACATAAGGTTCTCCATTAATTTTGAAGGTTCTCTATTAATTTTGATTTGATTAGGTTCCCCTTTCTAGGGTAACCATAACCAAGTCAAATCAGTGTCCATGAATCCCTTTAAATGTTGTAGTCAATCCCTCCTAAGAAAGAACCAATAGACCTTAGGGATATCTGCTACTATAATATCAATTATTTGGTTGACTCTACAATTAGCCGAAAATCAAATTAAAACATCATTTAATTCACCAACAATTTTAACAAAATATAGATATAATTGCATGATTTTTATATCAAAAGGCTTAATATGAGCGTTTATTTTTTTACAAATAGATAAAGGCATAACATTTGAAGATGCTCAAGTGTCTATCACACAATTATGAATATTTTTGTGAAAAATATGCAAAGTTATCAGAAATGGTGAAGGTTTCTTTTTCTTTAAGAAAGAATAATCAAGAGACCGTTTCATAATTCTAACATTTTCGAGAATAGATTTATCATAAGCACATATATTCCTTAGAAGTCGAATTTTTTAAGTTAGTGATATGTTGTTGTACCTTTTTCTGGATAATAGGAATTTTCCAAATCTCCTATAGGGATATATTGGCTTTGACCTTTTTAAGATTATCTATAGGATCATATTCTATTTATGGGAGAGAAACTTTCTGATAGTCAGGAGTTATAGTACAACAATGTGCTGATAACAACAACCAGTGAATAGAACTAGTGCTCAAAATAATTGAAACAGTCAAACAACACATATTAAAACACAATTGTCGATGGAGACCTCGAAAAGTACTCGAACTATGTTATTGCCTATCCACATTCAGCAAAAGTGCCTTCATCACTCCTCTCACGAAGCACACCTATGTTGTCGGCCTCCATCGCCCTAAATCCCATCAGTTGTTGTTGACCTCCACCACTTCACTTCCTGAAGAAGTCATCAATATTGTAAAGACAAGGGCCTAATCCGTTACCTTTACCTTTTTTTACAAATGCCTCGTATTGAAAATTAAAAAAAAAATTTTTTTTTAAGAAAAACAAATTAATTTTTCTTAAAAAATTGTCTTAAAATCCCCCTTTGTGTAGTAATGTTGAATGCAACGGCGGACAAGTTGCCTCTCATTGTATCAATAGATATTGAAGGGACAAAAGAAAGATTGATGTCCAGGAAATCTTGTGAGGAAAAGTTGTCACATTCTTTAGATCCAGCTACGCCAACAAAACGAAGAGCCCAACAAATGATTGTCTTATATAAGATAACATGAATGATAAGTGAAATAACACCCTAGGTATTGGCGTGGGACAATAGTAGGTTGTAATCTAGAAGACTTAGGGCGCATTATGAGATTCAATTTTGTAGTTGTTAGATAATATCGTCTTAAATTGATATGTTTTTATCTTAATTGTTAATTGTCTTGAATGAGTTTCTTATCAAGTGACCATTGTCTCAAATATAAAGTTTTGTCTTAAAATATTTTTGTCTCAAATTGTTTTTGTCTTAAATATAAAGTTTTGTCTTAAAATGATTTTGTTTTAAAATAATTGTTCTAAAATATTTTTGTCTCTATATAGTTATGTCTTAAATATAAAGTTTTGTCTTAAAGTATTTCTGTCTCAAACTGTTTTTGTCTTAAATATAAAATTTGTCTTAAAATATTTTTGTTTCAAAATTGTTTTTTCATAGAGTTTATGTTGAAGAAAATTCAATTGATATCCAATTTTAACTTAAAATAACTAAAATAAAAAACGATTTTTAAAAATTTATTTTGTTTTAAAAAGTCTTAAAATTAGCCTTGATGTAATAGTGTAACCATCTCGACATGGCCTATTCTTTTAATTTTATTTAGCTTCAATATATTTTTCATTCAAACGTTTCATTCTACCCAAGGCCCATGTCGTCGATTTAGCTCTAAAACGAAGCGTATTCAAGGCATATTGGGTTCAGATTCAAAAGTCAACTTGTAATACCAGCCAATCCTAAAATTTTAATCCGAAAAAAAGCCAAAAACGTCTAACCAGCAACTATTTCAGCAAAATTTGGTGAAAGGTCCTTTGACCTGTACTGTGCCTTCTGTTTGAGAATGGTTTTGGACTCTGGAGAGGATTCCATTGCGCTGTAATTTTGGCTTCTGAAAATGGTGCCGGGGAGGATTCCATTGCACTGTAATTTTGACTTCTGAAAATGGTTTTGGAGACGATTCCATTGCGCTGCAGTTTTGACTGCTGAAAATGGTCTTGGTGACGAGTACATTGCGTCACATAATTTCGCTAACAAGAACTTCTGTAAGTCAGTCAAATAGGGAGGCTTTTAGATCAAAATGGTTAAGTGATGACTGTCTTGTCATCACCTACGGAGCGTAGCGGTTGTGTGCAGGCATTGTTATTCAACGCTAGATTAAGAGTTGTGCTTTGGCGGACTTCCCCTTAATTTGTTCGAGAAAACAAGTTTTGAATGCTTCCAAGTTCGACTCAGTGAATTCCTTGGGGTTATAAAGAGGTTTGTTCAGCTTTCTAGATTCTCTTTCATTGTTAACTTGATCAACTCACGCATTCTAGGATCCAGTTGGGCCGCCCGTGTGCTCAAAATTAGTCGGATTTGGCAAATGGAAATACCCCTGAGCTTATCTCGATTGTTGATTCGCCGAATATTCTGCAATCAGACTCACCGGGTGCAGTCCGTCTGATTGCCAAATATTCGGCGAATCGCCATGGAGATAAGGATGCCGGGGATATACTATAATTTTGGGACTCCAGCGTATTGTAACAGGGGCGTTCATGGCGATGAAGATGAAAACATTAGTCAGCACTATATTACTTACTGTGTGCCTGGGTATGCGTATGCCACTCTGGGGCTGATCCGTACATTACTACCGTTTGGAGTGGTTGTGGGAGTAATCTAAACTAGGTTTTGGAAACACTGGTGAGCAACGTTTACCTCAGTGGATTCAATACTTCAAGTGTTGATGATGGAAAAACAGCAACAGTACGGTTTATGGGCTTGTGCAGTGCAGTGCAGGGGAGATTTAAATTCCTCCGATTGCCAACAGTGCGCATCCACGGCGAAATCCAGGCTTGTAGACGGATGCCAAAACACTTCAGGATTCATACAATTAGACGGTTGCTTCTTACGTTATGGCAATCATTCCTTTTACGACAATTATTGTGACAGTGGGCTGAAAAATGTTCTCTGCAATAGTTCTCAAATACTATTAAGGCCATCCTCCAAAAAGTTGCCAACGAAGCGGCGCAAAGTCCTGAACTTTTTGCTTTAGATTCAACCGTTGCGCCCTATAATTCAACAGAGCATATCTACAGCATCGCGCAGTGTTGGAAAGATTTATCCTCGACATACTGCGGATCATGCCTGAATTTTGCCCTGTCAAACATATCCGCATGCAAAACTGGAGCTATTGGCTCTCAATTCGAATCCATGAATTACTATTTGGGTTCTGAGGTTTACGCATTTTTCAACACTGTCCTTGAATCCGGTATTTTTCTTCAAATAGTTTACCATGACAAGGATATTTACTGGTTTTGTAACGTTTTCTCTTTTGTCAATTAAAATGTAACCAATTTTCTTGTGCAAATGTGCTTGGAATAATTCTGGTAGCCGCTACGGTTGGGTTAATTGCGGCCATTGGGCTTTGCATATGGAAATTTTCCTCTCGAAAATTTTGGCAACGGATTTCTCTAACCAGAGGTACCATTCAGTGTGCACTTATTAGCTTGTGTCTTTTTAAATGATCACTATTTTGTCAGGTTATCTGGTTATTTTTATATTGATTACGTTGGAACATGGAAATATTTTGGATGTTACAAAACATGGACATACTAATGGTTATTACGACAAATTAATATGGAGTCTTTTCAAAGAAGTTATATTCGACAAATTAATATGGAGTCTTTTCAAAGAAGTTATATTGGGACGGAATAGCATGGAAAAAAACTTAGACCCAGATAATCACTGGAAATATGACCTAATCAAGTTTCTTTGAACCACTCTGACAATCCCTCTTAAACTTGATATAGGGAGATCAACCTAGTTCATATTACTTTATATTCAAGTTCTCATAAAAGGGTTTTCACTTATAAGATTACATGGGTAACTAATTTTTGTGTCTACTAGTGGTCTACTAGTTATCCAGAACAAGATTACATGGGTAACTAATTTATTAAAGGGTTTTCACTTACAAAATTACATGGGTAACTAATTTTTGTGTTACTAGTTATCCAGAACAAGATTACATGGGTAACTCATTTTTGTGTCTACTAGTTATTTAGAACACCTTTTCATGTACATGGTTTTTCATGTTCATCCACCATCTCACTTGAGTGCTCATATTCCATCCTAGTACTTATCTAAATGGTCCATTTTACAACTCTCTATGACTCCATACTACAATGCACTTATTTGATCAAAATCTTAACATCTTAAAACAATGTGTTATTTCACCACATATATGTTTTAACAATAAGTTTTACAATTTCTTGGAGAAATATAGTTCATATTTTGACCAAAACCGTTATGGTGTTCGCACATCAGACAGATCTCTTCACTAAAATTCAACCATCAAATTAATAAAAATAACCTTAATTATTTGACTTCACACCTTTTCATCTAATTCAAAAATATTTCGTCCTATCTGAAGTTTGTTTCTGCCTGAAATCTAAGTCAGTGTTTCGTCTTATGGCTTGTAATTGTTTCCGCAGGCCCGGAATGGGAAACTAACTTATCCTCTAATATAGCATATCCGGAACTTATATTCTGGAAGAGGCTACAAGCAATTTTAAAACAAATAATAAGCTTGGCAAAGGGGGATTTGGATCCATTTTTAAAGTGAGTGCTTAGCATTCAATTACTTATAGATTTTGAGGCAGCAGCTCGAGTATTTTTGGGGAATAAAAATAATTTTGAAATTCATTGATTTGTTGCAGGGGGTTCTCTCAGATGGCAGAGAAGTTGCTGTTAAATCGCTGAACATAGGTTCAAGGCAAGGAGATGTGGAATTTTTTAATGAAGCAAATCTCATCAGTCGTGTCGAGCACAGGAATCTAGTCAAATTGCTCGGTTGCTCAGTTGAAGACTTGCAAAAGGCCACTTGTTTACGAATATCTCCAGAACAGTATTCTCGACAGGATTATATTTGGTTTGTTTTCAACTCTTTAACTGCTTAATCGCTGCATAGGTCCTTGATTTATTCAAATTTGTGTATGTAGCTCGCTAATGTTTTTACTGCTTGTGATGCAATAACGGCAGATATAAGAAAACGCCATTTACTTGACTGGCGAGCGAGGTGTGATATCATAGTCGGAAGTGCGCGTGGGCTGGCATATCTTCACAAGGAGTTTGAGATTAGGATCATTCATAGAGATATTAAAGCAAGTAATATTTAGTTGACAATAAAAATAGGCCCAAAATAGCAAACTTTGGTTTAGCCAAACTCTTTGCAGAAGATGAGAGCCATGTCAGCACTAGAGTTGGAGGAACTTTGTAGGAATTCTTTCTACTGTTCAATCTCATGATGCCCCCAGTTTTATTTAATAACTTACACTACATGAATGATTACCTATTGCATTTGATATATAGGAAGAAGTAACAGGTAATTTAGAGAGGGTTAAATAATGGAGATTTCACCTATATGACATTTTGTATGTTGGAAATTTCTGGTAATTTCAAACAAAAATATGAACAGAGAAAATGTTCTGTTTTAACCCAGGAAATAATACTCTGTTTTGGTACAGGGAAGCAAAAAAAAATTGTTCGCTGGAAATGAAGAACAGAGTTTCACACACCAAAATAAACTTGTATTCATTAATCAAACTTGTCAGTTACAAATTTCTTCCTCTCACTAAGGGATTACACCAACAGAACTGCTTCAGATACAGTTTTTAACTTTACTCTGTCTCTTCTTGAAAAAGGTACGCTACTCTGTATTACCAAAAAAAATAAATTCAACACTGCTGTGTAATTTTTCTTTCACTCTTTACATCTGCGTTGCTGCGCATTCCATTTCACATATTCTCCACACAAATTTTTGATTCTACGCTTCCTGTTTCATTTTCTTTCCACTGTTGTGTGTTTCATTACATTGCATATACACACCCAAAAAAAAAACATCACAATACATTTTACTTGTCCCGTAAAACAAAAAACTTACACCCGTGAATTTTAAAAATAATAAATTAAAACTTTACCAACATTTGTTGAACCACAGTACATTTATTTATTACTTCAGCATGGCAAATTAAGTTTTGTTTTAACCGTATATTACCATTGTCTACGATTATCACACGGACTTTCAAACTGCCACCATAACCGTTGATCTGCCCATCATTGATCGGACGACTCTTTGCAATTCCCAAGGAGTCCCTTTCAATCGAGCTTTACGTTCCGGGGAAGAGTGGTTTTGGAAAGGACAGCCGAGACACATGTCAACAGGTGAGTGTGACGGAGCCCTCAGAGGAAAAACAACTTTCGGAAAAAGGCGGTGCGGGCAACTCCCATGGCGGTTTTCTGCTGCATGGCAGTTGGAATTATAATTTCAACGCTCCCCTTTAATTTCAACTGCTGGGTTATCAGTCATACCCAAACATTTCCTCAAAAATTCAAAACTTTTCTGCCCCAATGATTTGGTCAGAATGTCTGCAACTTGCTCCTGAGTCCTACAATGTTTTAAGACAATTTCCCCATTGTTTACCAATTCCCTGATGTAATGAAACCTTGTGTCAATGTGCTTCGTTCTCTTATGAAACACAGAATTCTTGAATAATGCAATCACTGAGCTATTGTCACAAAAAATCATAGTTCTTTTTGTTTGTTCTTGGCATAAACTCCTTAACGTTCTTCTCATCCAAAGTGCTTGACATGCTGCTGTTGTAGTTGCCACATATTCTGGTTCTACTGTATACAATGCTACAATAAGCTATTTTTTAGAAGCCCATGAAATGGCTCCTGAACCCATGTGAAAAACATAACCGGATGTGCTTTTTCGATCATCTACACTTCCAGCTCAATCACTATCAGTGTATCCAATTAAATCTAAACATTCTGAAACAATATATAAAATGCCAAACCTTTTTAGTACCTTTAACATACCTCAGAATCGTTTTTTGCTGCCTGCCAATGTGCTTCTTTTGGCCTCTCCATGAATCTGAAAATTAAACTAACAGCATGCATTATATCTGGCCTAGTTGCAGTCAAATACATGGGGCTGCCAACTATGCTCTTGTACAACCTAGGATCAAAATCCTTGCTGTTGTCCTATTTGCTGAGTTTTAATCCCATCACTGCGGGAGTGATTGCTGCTTTGTTGTCCTGTGAAAATAACATCATCAACATATAACACAACAATTAGAATTTTACCATCCTTTTCTTTGATGTAGAGGGTGGGTTCTCCCTCACATTTTTCAAATCCATTTTCAAGTAGATAGGAATCTATCCTACTATACCACACTCTTGGTGCTTGCTTCAGCCCATAAAGAGTTTTCTTCAATCTGCACACTTTGTGCTCTTGGCTTTTCTTCTCATAGCCTGGAGGTTGTTCAATGTATACCTCTTCCATTAACACTCCATTTAGGAATGTTGACTTCACGTCCATTTGCTAAACTTTCCATTTGTTTTGTGCTGCTATGGACAACACTGCTCTCACGGTTTCCATTCTAGCAACTAGAGCGAAATTTTCCTCATAGTCTCTCCCATATTGCCGCTTATATCCTTTGACAACAAGTCTTGCCTTGTGTCTTTCTATTTTGCTTTCAGCATTACTCTTGGTCTTGTAAACCTATTTAACTCCAATGACTTCTTTTCCTTTTGGTAATTCAACTAAATCCCATGTTTTGTTTCTTTCTATGGCATTGATCTCCTCATCCATAGCTTCTATCCATTTCCTATCCTTAATTGCATCTTCGAAATGAACAGGGTCATCAACATGACAATATAAAGCAAACAAAGAGTTCAATCCTTCATTTGCTGCCTCTTGTTCATAAATGTCACTTAAATTTCTGAACTTCTTACCTCTTTCATTTGGTGTACAAGTACTTGAAGAAGCACTTGAATTTTCTCCTTGTGATGTGCTTGGAGAATCACATTCATTTCTCCTCAAGGGTGTTTCTTGCTGCCCTTTTGTTGGCGCTACTATTTGGGGATGTATTTCAGCCATCTCCTAATCATCTTCATCATATGACAAAGAGATTTTAACATTCACTGTTTTCTCTATGCTTCCATCCCAAGCTTCCTTCTCAATGAACTGAACATCTCTAGTCACAAAAAACTTCTTGGTGGATGGGTTATACAACTTATAAGCTTTGGATTCCTCACTGTATCCAATGAAAATACATTTCTCCCCTTTGCTGTCCAACTTCTTCCTTAGTTGATCTGGAATGTGTGCATAAGCCACACATCCAAAAACTTTCATGTGGGTGACTCCTTGCTTTCTCCCACTCCATGCTTCTTTCGGTACTCTGTTCATGACTACTTTTGTAGGACATCTATTCAAGATGTGCATTGCACAATGTACAGCTTCAGCCCAATAATCATTTGGAAAATGTTTTGTCTTTAACATACTCCTCGCCATATCCATGATTGTCCTGTTCTTCCTTTCGGCTACTCCATTTTGCTGTGGAGTGTACCTAGTGGTAAACTATTTATGAATTCCATTTTCTCTACAAAAACGTAGAAATTCTTTGGAGATATACTCACCTCCTTTATCAGTTCTTAGAACTTTGATATGCAGCCCACTTTAGTTTTCTACAAGTGCTTTGAAATTGTGAAATTTTTCAAACACTTCACTTTTGTTCTTAAGGAAATATACACAAGTTTTTCTGGTAAAATCATCAATAAATGTTAGAATATAGAGGCTGCCTGCAAGTGATGGAGTTTGCATTGGTCCACATAAATCTGAGTGGACAATCTCTAAGGGTGCTTTTGCCCTTATGCTTTTTTCTGATGGAAAATTTTCTCTGTGTTGTTTCCCCAAGATACAACCTTCACAAAGGCTGTCTGGTTTCTCTATCAATGGTAATCATCTTATCATTCCTTTTATACTCAACAAGTTAAGACCTCCAAAATTGAGATGTCCAAATCTCAAGTGCCACAACCAATTTTCATCTTTTGGTTCACTTTGGAAAGCCTCTTGTGTAACTGCTACTATTTCTGCTCCATCTTTTAAATCTGCTTTTATCCTAAGAGGGAACATCCTATTCCTTGTCATCTTCACTTCAGCAATACATCGTTCGCTGGGTGCTCTATCCATGATGGTGCATACATCATTCACAAAGAAAACATTGTAACCCTTTTGAACAAGTTGTCGAATACTTAAAATGTTACACTTCATTATGGGAACATAATAGACATCTGCTATGGTTTTCTTTTCACCTTTATTTGTTAAGACATTTATTTCTCCTTTTCTCATAACATAAACTTTACTATGAGTCCCAAGTGTGACTTGTGACTTCACACTCTGATCTAACTTAGGAAACAGGGCTATGTTCCCTGTCATATGGTTACTGTAACCGGATTATAGAAACCATATATCATCACTCTTTGTTTTAGCCATATTACAAGCTAACAAAAAATTATCTTGGCTGATATTTTCTCTAGTGAAATTTGCACTAAATCTATTACTCATATCATGTTGTTTTTTCCTACATTCATTTGCATAATGCCCATATTTTTTACAATAATAACATTGGACATTAGATTTTCCATACCTTTGTCCTTGAGCATGATGTTGTTCACTTTGTTGGTTGCTGCCTTGGCCTTGGTTCTGATTTGGATTGTTGTCTCTTCCTTGAGCATTTGCTGGACTGTTTCTTCCACCTCTGTTTTGGCTTATGCCTCTTCCTCTCTTGTTTCCTCTGCCTTGACCTCTTCCTCTTCCAAAAGACATCTGGGTCTTAAAGGCATATTCTAGAGATGAGTTTTCATTTCTACTTAATCTCTGATCATGCGTTATCAGTGATACATGTAGTTCATCAACTGAATAGTTTGTGAGATCCTTTGTCTCTTCTATGGTAGTGACAATCACATCGAACTTTGAGGGTAGGACTCTCAATAGTTTCTCTACAACCCTCCTTTCTTCAAGAATCTCTCCATGAGACCTTATCTGTGTGACCAGACCAATCACCTGTGTGAAGAATGAGTCAATATTGTCTGACTCCTTCATGCATAGATTCTCAAGACTCTCCTTAGCAACTATAGTTTTGCTGTCTTCACTTTCTCCATGCCATGATAGGCTATCTTGAGAGTTTGCCATGCTTCTTTGAATGTCTTGGCTGCTGCTATCCTTGGAAACACACTCTCATGCACTGCTTGATATAAGAAGAGGAGGGCTTTAGAATCCTTCTTCTTATAGCTCTTCAACCGTTCTTTCTCTACCTGAGTTAAATTATTAAACTCATCTTCATCTGCTGGTTCTTCAAATCCATCCTCAACAAATTCCCGTAAGTCTTGTGAGGCAAACAGGACTCTCATGGTAGCTAACTAACATTATTTTTAGGTAACTTTTTGAGTTGAATCCAACAATTTTTTTAGATATGGTCAGAGATCCACCATGATTCCATTTCCATACATATTGGAACTTAGAATTTTTACAACCATTCTGATTTGACATAGATGTTGTAAAAACCAAGTACAATTCTTGATCAAGTAGAAGTTTGTCTTTCTCTGTTCGCTGGATTTTGATAAGGGATGTAAGATTAGTACTTATTTAAAATACTTCAAATAATAATGAGTAGAAAATAAAAAATTTAGAGGATCTTTTGAGGTAACAACAACTCCTCTAAGTTATACCAAAACAAAAAAGACCCTTCCTTGTTAGTCCCTACCTCCGGCATGGCAGGGACTATAGCGTTCGATACAACGTTGACCGTCTATTAATTCACCAGTTGACCCGTTTTTTTTTGGGTTACTTCAATTTTAACCAAAGTTTATTGGGAACAATTTTGCATTATGAAAATTTTAACCAAACTTTTGGATTTAGCCTCTTATTGCAGGCTTCACGTGCCCCAATGTTGTTTTTAGCGAGGGGAAGCGATTTTATCCTAAGTCTTTAAAGTGGCAGGAGGGGAAGCAATTTTATCCTAAGTCTTTAAACTGGTAGTTTGGGCAAGTTACATAGCTTACAAGCTTACACTTGTCGTCACTGATGGCTGCCAGAGTTGTTTACAAGTGCCGAGATGGGTTTGTTCAGGCTGCTCAGTGCGCTTGTTTGTTCAGAACATTCATTGAAATGATCTCAGAACCAAAGAAGGCGCTTGTTTGTTTATCAAAATCCCTGCGCCTTCTGGTAGGCACGAGGAATGCTTCATGAATGAGCGAAAGGCATCATCAGACCTATCCTGAACGGGAGTCGGCAAACGGGAGTCGGCACATCCTTCGCTGTAATCGGCATAACCCCTGGTATTTCTAACCCCTGGTATTTCTATGCTAAAATCTGCGTCTTTAAATGAAACCTGTATCATAGAATTCGAAAATTTCAGGGGTTTATTCACACATTGGGTAGCTAATAACTAATAATTAATCGCTATTAATAATAGAATTCGAAAATTTCAGGGGTTTATTCACACATACTGATATTATAGGTTTATATGGAAATAAGTTGCTTTCATGTCTTCAATTCCTGTCTTCAATTCATGTCTTAGACTTTGCAGGTCTGACCCCAACGTGACTTCCAAGGCCGCAACGAAAAAATAGGCAGGGTTCGACATTCTCGTTGTGTCATCGGCTGCTAAAGCAGAATTCAGGAGTTTTGTGCTATATCCGGTTATTTTGAAACATATCTTTTTAATTCTGCGACGAGACTAGACCATTACGGTTTCGTGTTAAATTCAAGTTGAAGTTTTTCGAAATCGGGGTGTTTTTCGGACGGCCGAAGATTCAAATCTTGAATATTTATAGGAATTGATGGCGACATGATAATTATAGGGCTTGAATTATAATTAGATTGGTGAACTCGAGCTCAATCTGTTGTTTCAGGTATTCATTCGGACTGTATTTGTTTAGGGTTGGGGTTAAGAGGAAATTTGTTGAATTTCGAGTTGATGGGACTATGTTTTGCTGAGTTTTTTATTCCTTGATTTCTAGGAATCGACTTACAGCGTAGTTGTTAAATTTGAAACTGATTGGAAGAAGTATTGGTTGAATTGCGGGCGATTTAGTGAATTGGAAGGCTGAAAGGATAGGATGGGAGGAAGCGGAATAGATGAAGTGGATGATTGGGAATTGACTGGACCTGCCACGGGGGAGACCACTCTGGTGTTGGTAGGGCGCACGGGAAATGGTAAAAGTGCAACTGGTAATTCCATCCTTGGGCGCAAGGCCTTTAAGTCATGTTCTCGTTCTACCGCTGTCACACTCACTTCTGAATTACAACAAGTCCAGATGAACGATGGCAGAAAAGTGAATGTGGTCGATAGGCCAGGTGAGGATCTTATTTATTTATTTACTATTTAATGTGCTTCGATTCAGGGTTAGTGGAATTTGTTGTATTATAATGCTTATTATATGGAAGGAGAGTTATTCGGATTATAATCTTTTGTTTCTGTTGCTTCTCAAGTTTTTAATGCGTGAATATTTTCTCACCTTGGGAGGTTTTACAACTCTTCTTTTGCCTTTGACTTCATATGAACATTTGAGACTGTGGGGAAAAAGCAAAAAAAGGTCTATGGCTTATGATCTATGTTTTTGGAATTGGGTGAGAAATTGAACTTGATGGGGAAAGTTATTTTTTGCTTAGCAGTTGTCGTGCTTTTTGAAGATATATTTTTGCGGCACTAGTCTTCTACATTTTGGCTTTTTTCCTGGTCATATATTTTTAGCAAAATTTGACTGAAATCTGGCGGAAATTGGTTGTCATCTCAAGTTTGAGTGGCGTACTCTGCACAAGCTGAGTGGTGAAGGAATTTTTCAGAGCGTTGAATTTATTTATACATACAAAACACATTTTAAATAATGAAAAATCACAATCTTAAGCAAAATTATATAGCCAGCTTTTAGCTAAAAAAACTAAAACATAAAACAGTTAGACTGTGCCATTTTTACAGTCTGTAATTTTTGAGGCAGTTATTTTGAGACTGCCGAGGTTGTAACTTGTGACTTATTGTATAACACGTATTATATTAGAGATTATATTAGAGGGGGCACATTTGGTTTATTAACTAAAAAAAATCCCATTTTTTAATATTTTCAACAATTTTGCACCCCAATTTTCAGTTTATTGTCTTGTTTTCCTTTTTCCTTATTCCTCTTCGTCGAGTCACTTGGGAGACTTGACATAACCCTTTTCTTTTGTTCTACATAATTTGAGTCCATTAGTGTTTTTCCCCTAAAAAAAATACTAGTATTAAACTGAGAATGTCACAAAGGGCTGAACCATGGAAGAGCATATGAAAGGGATGGAGGAAAATATTTTTCCTCTACACAAATAAAGCGGAATTCAAATCAGAATAGGCTAAAGCATAAAGACTCTTGGCATTCCTGAATAGGAGACAGCCTTTAGCATGGGGCTGCTTACATACCTCTTCCTGCTAAATCCTACAGAATGCAGAATCATGAGTCATGACTATCTTCATTGGCAAAGATACATTCCCACCCTAGTTTCCAAATAGAGAGCGAAGAATTTTTTTTGGGGCAATTCTACTATCCCGTAAAAGTTTACAGAATTCACTGTTTGGAGCCAGTCCTTGGGGCTGCCCTCCAATGGATATGCATCTTCGCAAAGTTTAGCTGTCACATCCAGGGCAGAGTTCCTCTCAGCAGGGGGCACAACATTAGTAACTAATACTTTTCCATGTAAACGTTCACAGTCCTTTGCATAGTGCAACGGATTAAGCCTGTGGCAGTGCCACACCCATTCACAGTTAAAAGGAGGAACCAATGTGGTCTCAACTTTGGCCGCGGCTAGCAAATGAAGCCAGCGATTCTCATACCTGCAGGCAACGCAGGAAAATAGTTAGTAGTTGAATTTTCTTAATATTACAAATTCAACTATCATGAATTAGAAAGCTTTTTCAATTGGGCATCTTTATTTCTATTACAAATTCCAGAATATTTATAAATTTTCTTAGCATTACAAATTCAATTATCACTAATTAAGAAAGCTTTTTCAATTGGGCATCCTTATTTCTATTACAGATTCCAGAATATTTATAAAATCCGACGCACAGTAGCAAAGACACTGTTTGATTTCACTCTTGTAAATCAGATTTCCAATATAGCTCTATATTAACATCCATGCCAAAACTGTTGCTATTATAATTTTGTGCTTGGAAAAAGTGCGTTTGGATTTTTTCTTTCTTTCCTATAGGAGTTTGTTTGGCTTCTTTCTTTCTTTCCTTTTTGAACTTCCAGACTTCCCTGGAACTGGGTTGGGGCTTTGACCCTTAAATTTCTTGTTATTACTAGCAATATTCCTTACATACAAAATTACCATAGTCGGTTCCAAGGTTTTGACCCTTCAACTACTTATAATATTCTTGTACTTAGTAGCCATATTCCTTGCACGGAAAATTAAAATTACCATACTCGGTTCCAGGGTTTTGACCGTTCAATTTCTTGTAATAGTAGCCATATTCTTTACATGGAAAATTACCCTAGTCGGTTCCAGGTTCCAGGTATTTTGGCTTGTGTCCGCTTTAGTCAAATTAATCATGTTTTTGTTAACTATTCTGCTGTATTGAAACTCTTTCTTTTTAACTATTCTTCTGTATTGAAACTTTTTGTCAACTTGGATTTACCAATACAATTTATATTATGGGTTTTTTTAATCATGTTCTTTTTAACTATTTGTTGTATTGAAACTCTCAAGGTTACCTTGAAGATTTGTTTGTCAACTTGGATTTACCAATACAATTTATACTATGGGTTTTTTTAACTATGTTGGTCCTGAACATTTCATTGTATTGCATATATATTTTGTTGGCAGCTATTTCTTAATTAGACATATTTATGCAGGTATATAAACTTGTTGAAATGTGGTGGCTATCCATAAATTATCTTTTGGTTTACTATACAAGTTTTATATATAAATGTGTTCCTAAACATTTCATTGTATTGCATATATATTTTGTTGGCAGTAGCTTTGCCGCTATTTCTTAATTAGACCTATTTATTCAGATTTATAAACTTGTTAACATTTAGTTCCTAAGAGGTTTCTTCCAAGTTACTGTTAACCTTTTGGTAAAAGGTGAATTTGAATTGCAAATTTTGTCTTTGGTTCAATGGCCTACTTTTGAAAATTAAATGTGGAAATCTATGATCTTGCTGGCTCTGGTCATTTACTTGTAGAGGATTATTTACTCATTTTTCAATGAAAGGGTATTCTGGGTTCTTTTTGTTGGAAGTGTCTTTCATTGATCAGGGAATTGTTTACAGTTTATATGTTTCTCTCTGGTAATCTAAAACTCTCTTTCTCAGTAGAAAAAAACACCCTCTTTTAAATATTAGAAAACTCCGGTAATCTAAAACTCACACAAGAAGAAAGTAACCCCAATTTTTGATGGACTACCATTGTCAATCTGTGATAACTCTTTTGTCGGTATTCTGAACATTTTTGCATCTGAATTAAGCAGGTATCCACAAGATGAGTTCGACCGCCTGGGGAGTGCAATGCCCGCACGAGAAAATACAACTCTTGTAAGGTCGCAAAAGCTCATTTCAACAAACAATACCCAAGACGTTCCTCCACCTATTGTGATGCAAACGACGTTGGTATCCGGCGGTGAAACACTATATAAATATTTTAGCA
Organism: Pinus taeda; assembly: GCA_000404065.3. Lineage (NCBI taxonomy): Eukaryota > Viridiplantae > Streptophyta > Pinopsida > Pinales > Pinaceae > Pinus > Pinus taeda. Next base: position 69,627 of record APFE031249761.1, read on the forward strand.
GAACAACAAATGCGACCAAATCATTACTGCTTTTGTATTTTGTAGAGATAGAGCCACTGAATAGAAATGAAACAAGATCAAACAAATTTATGTTATTAATCACACATATCTTTATATAATTACTAATGAAGAGAATTACAATACCAATATGTTGGAAGCTTGCATAATTCTTTTGTAAAACAAGATCAAACAAATTTATGTTATTAATCACACATATCTCTATATAATTACTAATGAAGAGAATTACAATACCAATATGTTGGAAGCTTGCATAATTCCTTTGTAAAGGATAAGAGCAGTCAAGAAAAGTGCAATAAAATTTTACCGGGTTTCCCTACTTGTCCTACTTTCACTGTTCCAGGATTGTGCAAAGCGGATAGTGGTCTTGCAGTACTTACCAGTACAAGTGACCGAATATGCAAAACCTGTAATGGATGTAGAGTTGTAGCTTTGCAAAGGACACTTGGAGTGCATGCAGAGATTTGACATACAAAGTCGTAATATTGTGTTTTGACAAAGGTTTACTCAGGGAAAAGACATGCTATTGTAAAAGAAAATGATAGAATCCAACTTTGAACAATGTGACAAATTAGGTTTACTAGTGGGGAAATGGAATCCGACTTCGAACTTGGCGATAGGTTTAGCGGTGGTACGCCGCGTGGGGTCTGCATGTGCCTTTAATTACTAGGCATGCGATTTTGAAGAAACAATGGCGTATGACACACATTTTAAAATCGTGGATTATAAAAAGTTTCAGTTTCTCTCATTTTGTGTTTCATAACATTTATGAACATTTAACCGCAGGTTTTTCACCGGAGATTGTGCTGCTATTCCTGATTCGAGACATATAATAGAAATATTAATAATATCTATAAACATTTATATATATTGTGTTGTCCCTGCAGACCCCGGCAGGGACTACCGCCACGACAGTGGCTCCCTTGTTTTTATAATCTTTGAAATGTTGATCTTGGTTGTAGCTATAAATTGATTGAACTAATTTAGATTTTGGCCCCATCCATTTGCATGATAAGATTCATTTCATATTAAAATATACAATCGCTCTGTAGTTTTTTACTTTCTTTTAATTTTCATTCTAGTTTATTTGAGATTTTTAATCTTATAATGCATGATTTTAACATGTTTTCTTGAAAATTTTGATGAGTCTAGATTTTGTTATTGAAAATAATCTCTATGAATCATTCTATGTTCAAATTTTTTAATGTTTTAAAAATATTTCACATTTCTTAAAATTTTGTTATGGTGTGACATTGTACTAAGCCTCTAAACATTTGAATTTCTAGTCTTTTTGACATTGTACACCATTCTTAATTTTCTATAATTTTTTTGAAATCATCTTGAAATCCCCCTTATCAAAACTTTTATAGGTTTAGAATCTTGTAACGAGTGCAACATGTTGTAGGAGAATGAAAATTCAAACACTCGAAGGATTGCGATGAGTTCTTCAAAGAAGCAATTCCTAAAAAAATCTAAAATATCAGAAGTTAGTAGTTTGTGTGACATGTTGCAAGGTCGACCAAACTCCAAAACATTGAAAGGTGTGTGGAAGATTATCCGTGAAGTGGAAAATGTCATAAGGATTCAAAATACAAGAAATGGGTAACCTTGCGAGAATGCACAAAAAAATCTAACCTCTAAGAGTGCGATATGTTGTAGAGATTATAGAGTTTGAAAATTTAAAACCTTAAAAAGTGAAATAAATCAATATGAGACTTGTAACACACTACATATAGGTGTGAATTTCAATTATGTTCATTGTGCGACAAAGCCTAAGCTCTAAAAAATGAATCTTGTAAAATGTTACATACATCACATTTTAGCGAACTTGATGATATGTATGGTGTTATTTTTAGATATTGTTACTCTATTAGTAGATTGAAAACCTTTAAATTGAAAATAAAATAATAAAAAATATAATTAGGAGAATATATATATATTAAAATTAAAATTTTCTAATTATTTATTGTTTTATTTAATTGTTTTATTATTAAAATCTATTAATTTTTTAATTTTTTTAATTTTTTTAAATATTTAATTTACATTCTTATAATAATTTTCTAACTAATTTATTAATATTATAATAATTTTTTATATAACCATCTTAAGTTTTCTCATTCTTAACAGTTTTACCATCTTATATGTTCACTCTTTTCTAATCACTTTACTTTATTGGTCTCATGAGTTTCCACCTAAAACATCATCAATCTACTCACACAATAACAATATCATATCTTGAAGTAACACTATATATAATTAGGGAGGGTGGAAACATATATTTTCTTATTAATAACATGTGACAAAGCACTTCTAAGATTATGACAACCCAAAGGAAACTAGAAAGACCTTTTAAAAAGGGTAAAGGGTGTCCACGAAAGAGAATATAAAGAGGAAACAAAGGTTAAGGGGGGGAATAATTTTTTTTTAATGAAAAGTTATAATAATCCTCCAGCATATATGAGTGGAATTTCAACCTCACAAAGCACTTATAAAAGGGGTTCTAAGATTGGGAAAACTGAGAAACCAAAAAAGGGTTTGGTTGGGAAAACTGAGAAACCCAAAAAGGGTTTGTAAAGGGAGGGGGCAAATGAAAGAGAATATAAAAAGATGCCAATGTTAAAATAGGAAAATATTTTTTTTAATGCAAGGTTACACCATTCCTCCACCATCATAGTCATATGTGAGTGGAGTTCCAAATCCACCTCTCATTCGCACCAAAGGAAAGGGAAAGTCGGCTCCACATCGCTTAAGTTTAACCTATTTTCCATCTAGGCACTATCACTTGTGGTTACACTTCCAAGTCTTAGTTTAGCATTATTTTCTGTTTCGTTTCATTTGAATATTAACATCTCCTCCCTTTGCCACTTTATTTTAACCATGATTTGTTTTCTTCTTTATTCTTCCATCACGTTTTACATCTAACTTAGCAAATTTGGGAAGGATTTAGAGCTTGCTTATGTTCATTTCTAGTGAATCTTGTGGCTGACTGTAAACTAGTGATTTATTTAGAGAAATTTATCTGTGATCATGTAGTATCTCTGACACTTTTTCTCTAGTGAAGTATTGAGTAGCAATCTAATTTAGATCTGGGCTGGATTTCCTCAAATAATTAGCCCTGTCAAATATGCTATTACGTGAGTAATTTTAATATATAGATAATAGTTTAAATTTATTTAATTTGGATTTTTAAAATTTAAATGTAGATTATTTTTTATATTTTATATGAAATTTGATCTTTGGAAAATTAAAATAAATTCAATTTAATTTAAAATTTTATAACATTATTAAATAACATTAATTGGTTCGAAATGTTAATCTAATCTTAACAAACCCGTACTGTTGCTGTTTTACCTATCATCAACAACAGTACATATACTGAATCCGCTGAAATAAACGTTGCTCGCCAGTGATTCCAAGACCTGGTTTAGATTACTCTGGAATACGCTACCGTTTCCATATTCGCTAGTCCTGCAACCACGCCAAACCTCGATAATGTACGGATCAACCGCAGAGAGGGGCATACGCATAAACATGCACACTGCAAGGAAGGCCCTTTCACCAAATTTGGTTGAAATGGTTGTTTTTCTACTGTAGGTTGACTGTTGGATGTTTTTTTAGGTTTTTTTTGTTTTTGTTTTCTGTTTTTCAGTTCAAAATTGTCCAGAATTATGTAGAAATGGGTTAGAATCACAAATTTACTTATGAACCATCTATGATCTGAGTAATCTAAAAGTTTTTCAATGTGGTAAATTAATATATGTAATCAAAATCTAATTTAAACAATAAATTATAGTAAAAAACTCCAAAACCTTTATTCTAATTATACTAGGCAAATGTAATGTTTTTCACATTATTGTTACCTATTGATGATATTTTTGTATAGGTGGAGATCTTTATCTTTTGTGAAATATTTAAGAAATCAAAATCCGAAATACAATTAATATCATCAATGGAAGTTCCATAACATTATGATGCAGGTGCATGCATTTAGACGGGAAAAGCTTGCTGTTCCTATGTTTTTCCTCAGTTAAAAATAGGAAAAAAAATAAGATACGCTATCTTTTCTCCAAAAATAGGATTAGCATGGAGAATAAAACTTACTAAATGGTAAAAAGCTTAAATTATTAGGTAAAAGCCGCTTTTGTACTAAATAAAGATTTACATTATGAGTAAAAAAAGAAAAAGATGTAAAAAAACTTAGCCGCCAAGTAGGAAAGATCTCCTTTGTAGTAAAAGTCTAGAATTAGACGTTTTATGCATGAAACAATGAGAAAAATTGAATGTATTGGCAGCTCTTCAAAGGGAAAAGACAGAGTGTCTTGGATAAAAAAGGAGAACGTGGACCTGTGTAAAAAAATGTTGTTTAACTGTGTAATAGATGAGATTCCGCACTGTTCATATTTTTGATGATTGAATAAAAATAATTTGGAGGTGTCTTACAAACCCCGTGGTGCGTATACAGTTGATTCTATGTATGTATGGCTGTAGAGTTTAATTGGAACGCTGTGGCGGTTCCATTGGGAGGCTGTGTTAGTTTATATATACCGTGGCGGTTAAAACAATTCATATACACTGCAATTTAAATTTCCACAGTGTTTATTTGTATTATTACACAGTGTGGGTGTGTGTTTACCAAAGCCTTGTGCGCTGTCCACTATAGTTGCCATAAGCTGTCTATTATAATTTAAATGCAGTGGTGATTGTTTATTGTTGCATCTTTATGAATTGTGACATGCGTTAAAATCTGTACGCACTATCCTTATGCTCTGTCTTTCATTATTGAGAACGGAGGATATTAAATCACTGTATAGGCTGAAGCGTTATGAATCAGTTTTACAAGGTTTCTATTATTGAGATCCGTGGATTTTAGCAACGATATCCGCCATGCTAAAACAAAAATTACTGATAGGAAAACTTAGGAGTTGTAGATTTGATGACTGATGAATTGAGGGCAGATTCGAAGGAGAGTGAACGGACATTGAAGATATTGTAATCAAATTGGAGAAATTAGCATTAGAGCGAGTTTCCGGTCCATCATTAATGGTATCAGAGCCAATAACTGGCGTTGAGTTAAATCTCAGGAGCAATAGAAGGATGGCTTTCAGGGTTGGAAGAGGACGAGGACGTGGACGTGGTGGAAGAGCACGGCATGCTGAGAATGTCGAATTGAGGGAAGATATAGAGGAGCTGCGAGCTAGATTAGATGCGCTAATCTCCGGCAGAAACATAGATGACGGAGACGTGAGTGAACCCGAAGCTGAAGCTACTGAGGAGGAAGCGGTAGAGATTTCTCCTGAGATGAAAATTTTTCAGTCAGTGATGAAATCCACAGCCAGGCCATGGAACCAGTTAGTACCAATATATCAAGGAGGACTCAATCCAGAAGAACTGATTGACTGGATTAATAGCATGGAGAAATTCTTCGATTATGAAGAATTGGAAGATGAGAAGAAGGTAAAGTTTGCTGTCACCAAACTAAAAGGCCATGCAACACTCTGGTGGGATGGTGTGCAGGCGGAAAGGAGGAGACTGGGCAAGCAGCCAATCAAGAATTGGACCAGAATGGTAGCAAAGCTAAAAGGTAAGTTTTTGCTCAGTAATTATCAGCAAATGTTATTTAGACAAATGCAAAATCTTAGGCAGAGAGCCTTAACAGTGAAGGAATATACAGAAGAATTCTATAAGGTGAGCATAAGAGCCGGGGAAGCCCAGAATACAGATGAGAGGGTGGCAAGATATATGAATGGCCTCAGAATGGACATTCAGGATGAGATAAGTTTACTGTCTCCAAAAACAGTAGAGGAAGCCTATCAGATAGCACTGAAGGCTGAAGAAAAACTCATGAGGAAGCAGTCTGCCCGTGGGAGAGGGACTTTCAGAGGGAAAGAAAGTCAAGGTGGTAGTGGAAGATCTACAGCACCTGCAGAAGGAGCTAGCAGTAGCTCAACCCAGCATGCATCCACAGGAGGTGATGCAAGAGGCAGAGGGAGTTTTTCTAGAGGTAGAGGAGGCAGAGGAGGAGGCAGAGAAGTAAGATGCTACAGATGCAATAAGCTGGGACATAGAGCTTTTGAGTGCCCAGAGAGTGCAGACATAAAGCAGAGGAATGCAATTGTTGCTCCAGCTGAGGAAGAGGCACCAGTGGCAGCAGTGACAGAAGAGGTGGATACACCAGAAAGCGGAGAGTCTTTGGTACTTAACAAAGTTTTGATCAAGCCAGCAACGGAGGTGACTGAACCGCCACAAAGGAAAACTTTATTCAGGACAGTATGTAAAGTTCAAGGGAAATGTTGCCAGATGATCATTGATAGTGGCAGCACTGACAACTTGGTTTCTACAAAAGTAGTAGAGAAATTGAAGCTGAAAACAAGGAGGCACCCAACCCCGTATAAAGTGTCATGGTTGCAAAAGGGACATCAACTGCTGGTAAGTGAACAGTGTGAAGTAGAATTCCAAGTGGACAAGTACAAAGATAAAATTGTTTTTGATGTGATGCCTATGGATGTGTGTCACATATTGCTTGGAAGACCTTGGCAATATGACAGGGCAGCCATGCATGATGGGAAGAGGAACACCTACAAATTTGGAAAGGATGGTGTCAATCATACATTGTTGCCTTTGCAGGAGGATGTACCAGAACAGAAGACTGATTCAAAAACTCTGTTATTTGGAGGAAAGGAATACTTGGAGCAGACAGTGGATGTACAGTTGAAACAGGAAGAACTCAGAACAGCTGAGTTGGAAGAGGAAGTTCATGCGAATGAAGAAAAAGATCAGCTGAAAGAACCGGTATCTGAACCGACAAGGGAGACTGTTAAAACTTGTAGTTTTCAAACTGACAAGTTGTGCATGAATGCAGGTGAGGAGATAGTAACAACAGAAAACCTGGTTTGTGAAAGCATTGAAGATTGCACTGAAAGTTTCTCAAAAGAGATGATAAGTTTATGGCATGAGTTAGATGTTCTAGAGAAGAGGCTAGAAGTACAGGGGATAAATATTCAGAATATAAAGACAGAGATGAATGAAAATAAAGAGGTTCATTTTTATGAACCAGAATACAGAGGTATTCTCGGAGAAGATGATGCGGAGGATAGGATGTGTGATAATCTTAAGAATGATTGGGATTAGTATACTGGACAACTGGCAATGGGAAGTAAGGCACTGAGGCCTTATGAATTTTATTTTAACAAGTGTTTCATGAATGCAGGTATTGGTACAGAATAATTGACTCAATTGAAGAGAGAAGAAGTTTTCTGTTCCAGAGGACAAGAGGGTGTGGATGATCGGGTGGCAGTCAGAACAGAAACAAGAATAAGAGCAAGAAATCAGCAGGTAACAGGACAAACTGAGCAAGCCATCTTAGCTCAGCAGGCAGCAAGAAGTCAACAGTTTGAAGAATTATTGGACAAGGAAATTGAGCTCATTAGAGGAATCATGTTAAAAGCATCTCAGCGGGAAACATCAGCAACGAAGAGAAGCAGCGAAAGCAGCAGCAAGATGAAAACAGAGACAGATTATGAAAGTGCAGCTAATGGAGCAAGACAGCGTAAAATATGGGGACCTGGGGAAAGGCAGCAAGTAACAGCAGCTGGGGACTTGCAGAACAAAGTATGGGATCCAGGCGGACAAGAAAAAAAAAAGCATGATCAGGAGATCATGATCATTTTCAACCTTGGGAGTCTGATGCAGGTGCATGCACTCAGACGGGAAAAGCTTGCTGTTCCTATGTTTTTCCTCAGTTAAAAATAGGAAAAAAAATAAGACATGCTATCTTTTCTCCAAAAATAGGATTAGCATGGAGAATAAAACTTACTAAATGGTAAAAAGATTAAATTATTAGGTAAAAGCCGCTTTTGTACTAAATAAAGATTTACATTATGAGTAAAAAAAGAAAAAGATGTAAAAAAACTTAGCCGCCAAGTAGGAAATATCTCCTTTGTAGTAAAAGTCTAGAATTAGAAATTTTATGCATGAAACAATGGAAAAAATTGAATGTATTGGCAGCTCTTCAAAGGGAAAAGACAGAGTGTCTTGGATAAAAAAGGAGAACGTGGACCTGTGTAAAAAAGTGTTGTTTAACTGTGTAATAGAGGAGATTCCGTGCTGTTCATATTTTTGATGATTGAATAAAAATAATTTGGAGGTGTCTTACAAACCCCGTGGTGCGTATACAGTTGATTCTATGTATGTATGGCTGTATACAGTTGATTCTATGTATGTATGGCTGTAGAGTTTAATTGGAACGCTGTGGCCGTTCCATTGGGAGGCTGTGTTAGTTTATATATACCGTGGCTGTTAAAACAATTCATATACGCTGCAATTTAAATTTCCAGTGTTTATTTGTATTATTACACAGTGTGGGTGTGTGTTTACCAAAGCGCTGTGCGCTGTCCACTATAGGTGCCATACGTTGTCTATTATAATTTAAATGCAGTGGTGATTGTTTATTGTTGCATCTTTATGAATTGTAACATGCGTTAAACTCTGTACGCACTATCCTTATGTTCTGTCTTTCATTATTGAGAACGGAGGATATTAAATCACTGTATAGGCGGAAGTGTTATGAATCAGTTTTACAAGGTTTCTATTATTGAGATGCGTGGATTTTAGCAACGATATCCGCCATGCTAAAACAAAAATTACTGATAGCAGAACTTAGGAGTTGTAGATTTGATGACTGATGAATTGAGAGCAGATTCGAAGGAGAGTGAACCGACTGATGAATGGAGAGCAGATTCGAAGGAGAGTGAACCGGACATTGAAGATATTGTAATCAGATTGGAGAAATTAGCATTAGAGCCAGTTTCCG
>APFE031249761.1:82013-101245 GCA_000404065.3 Pinus taeda
AACGAAACTTTTTATTAAGATTATAAAAATTTTACATTGTATATGTCGAAGCATCACTGTTCATTCTGAGTTTCTTTCAAAACTGGATTGCAAAATCTTCTACCTTATGCTTGCTGAACTGATCCGTTTAAGTACTGTGAATGTCTCTGAATTGTGCTGACCAGTGTTTCTTTAATGCCGGGTGTACAAACATAGAGACTATAGAAAAAAACATGTAAGATAGCAAAACAGAAACGGGACTCCTCGGAATTGAGGAAAACAACCCGCCACTGTTCCTGAAAAGATTTTTTAAAAAAGCCACAGAATCGTAGCTGTAGGATTTGTGGTTTTACGCATTTTCTGTTTGATAAAAACAACAATTTCTTACCACAGAAATCAGATAGGTTGGTAAGGGGGCTGGATCGATCTGCTTATTTGGCCATGATCGTCTTCTACTATTTTCCAGCAGCCCAGATCGTGTTGAAGATCGTCTTTTGAGAGCTTATCCGCCATGTCATTTCTTTCCCTGTAGATGTGACTTATGGAAAAACTGTTAAACATTGATTTCGGTCTTTGAATTTCTCCCAGAATTTGCTTTAAGATTTGATTGCTGCATGTACTTTGACCGTTTACCCATCTGATCACGTTTCGGGAGTCCCCAAAAATTTGAATAGAGAGGGTGTGCCTTTGGATGAGCCAACATAAAAGGAGTTTAAGGGCAAGCAGTTCTGCAAAATTATTGGAGCCTGTTCCTAACCCCACAGAAGCTTTTAGAGAGAATGATGGGGATTCATGGATGACAAGTCCTGCTCCTGCTTTGTTATTTTGAGAAGCACCGTCGAAAAAGGCCCAAGGGATTCCTTCTGAGATCTGTATTTCGGGGACAGTTCTTTGGTAGGAGGATTCCTTAGGTTCTGGAATGCTAGAAAAGATGGTAGCTCCCTGAACTGCAGTGAGTTCTATAGGGGTATCTTTGTCCTGGAAGATGCTCCTATTTCTAGCTATCCAAATCCCCCAACTGATGATTAGGGGGAGGTTGCGCAGGTTCCCATCCGGATGCTCGTTCCACCACTTCTGCCATGCTTCTTGAATATTGTTGCCTTCCCAAACGAGCTTTTTGTTCAATAAAATTCCAGTCTCACACCATATCTTTAGTGCTTCTTGGCATTTAAGAAAAAGGTGATTGATGGATTCAGCTTCTTCTTTACATAAGGTGCATCTCCCAGGCCCGTGTATGAATCTGGACTGCAGAATATCCCAGGTTGGGGTCTTGCGCCTTAAAATGCACTAGAAAAGGATTTTAGATTTTGGGGGGCTCTTAAGCTTCCAAAGTTGTTTCGACCACCACTCCGAATCTCCCCAACCTTTCCTTGTCATAAGGAAAGTGTACCCATTCTTTGGTGAGTATTCCCCTGAGTCTGCATGAGCCCAGATGAGCTCATCTTGCCTGTCGCTTAGCCTTACATTGGACCTGAAGAGTTCCTGAGTGAAGGCATTCCAATCAATCCACCATCTTTGCTCCAACTTTAACTCTTCTCCATTCTTCCAGGCTTTCCCCCAAATGGTTGAGAAACATGGTTTCTCCACTTGGCTGAGGAAGCGGAGACCTTTTTCTTCCATGTGCTGAACCAGGTCTGGGGAGAGGGCATAGTTGCCATTACAGCCCACCCAGGGGTCCTTCCCAATCTTTACCTTTTCACCATTCCCGATCTTCCAAGCTAAACCTTGCTCAACCACCTTAAAAGACTCCAAAGTGGCTTTCCAAATTGCAGAAACATTCTTTTGGGTCTTGATTGGGTTCCTGATCCAGTCTTCCAGGGGGGTTGGATCGATATATTTTCTTTTTACCGTTCTTGTCCAGAGGTTTTCCATCTTTATAAGGCGCCAACCTGATTTGGCAGCCAAAGAAAGTCTGAAGTCTGGGAGGCTTTTTATCCCCCAACCACCCCAATCCTTTGGTCTCGCCACTTTCTCCCATGCAACCCAAGGGAGAGTCGAGTTTTCTTTGGTCCCTGCCCACAGAAATCTGCTACATATTCTCCTGATTTTCTCCAGAACTCCTTTTGGAACCCAAGTTAAAGCTGCCCAGTAAACTGGGATGGCAAGAAGCACGGATTTTATTAAAGTCAGGCGCCCTGCTCCGGATAGCCATTTGAAGCTCCAGTGACTGATTCTTGCTTCAATCTTTGCAATTAACCAAGACCAATCCTCCTTTCTATAATCATTTGGCTTCAGCCAGAACCCCAGGTACTTGAAAGGAGAGCCCATGTTGCACATATCATATGGGAAGAGAAGACTGAACTGCTCCTTTTCAATTCTGTTGAAGCCTTCTTCAATGATTTGAGATTTCCTGGAGTTGATCTGCATTCCTGTAGCTTTCAGAAATAGCTCAAGAATGATTTTTAATTCCTTAAGTTCATTGGGGGAGCCGTTGGTAAAAATCAGGATATCGTCTACAAAGAGTAGATGAGAAATGAACAAGTTTACTGCTGCCTCTATACTGTTTATCTTACCTTCCCTTTTGCTCTTATGAATCAGCTGACTTAGACCTTCAGCCACTAGGAGGAATAACAGAGGGGACAGAGGGCAGCCTTGCCTCAGCCCTCTCTATCCTTTGAAGAAAGAGGTAGCGGCTCCATTGATGAGGATAACGTAGCTGACATCCGTTATACACCCCATGATCCATCTGATGAAGTCCACTTTGAAGCCTAGGTGCGTTAGGAGCATGCGGATATATGTCCAGTTTATCCTGTCATAGGCCTTTGAAAGGTCAATTTTAATCACCGCTCCCCTCTTGCTTTTCATCTTAACACTGTGAAGGACCTCCTGAGCCACCCCAATTGCCTCATGTATTTGTCTTCCGTTAACAAAACCAAATTGTTCAGGAGAGATATGCCTTGATAAAATTGGTTTGATCCTGAGAGCTATTACTTTTGCGATTATCTTGTAGATGCTGTTGCATAATGAAATAGGTCTGAAGTCCTCAAAGGATTCCGGCGCTTCCTTTTTAGGGATGAGAGCGATGAAAGTTGCGTTGAAAGGACTGTAGACTTCTCCCTTTGATCTTGACTCCTCCACCACTTCTGTGATTTCTTCGCCTATCTGCTCAAAAAAGTGTGAAAATAGCTCAACAGACCAACCATCCGGCCCTGGGCTTTTTTCTTTTGCCATAGACTTTATTACACTTTCCACCTCCTCCTTGGTGACAGGATCCATTAGTTGGTCTGCTTCTTCCTCCTCCACATATCTATGGAAACACTGCTCTGTTTGGATGACCTCCGCTAAGGTGATCTCTCCTGGATTTTTGAAGAGGGATTGGAAATGTTTCACCCCAAGGGATGAAAGAGCTTCGAAGGTCTTGGCTTCCCTTCCATCTTCAGCTTTTAGGCTCCAAATAGTATTGGCGCTCTTCCTCCCTTTAGCATAGTTGTGAAAGAAACTGGTGTTTTCATCCCCTGTTTTAAGCCATATTGCTCTGCTCTTGAGTCGCCATTCTTCCTCCTTTGCTAGCAGTATCTGATTCTTGAGCTTCTCCAGGCCTACGATTTTCTCCTTTGAATCTTGAGTCGCATAACTATCTGCCTCTATGCTTTCTAGCCTTTGTAGTTCCTCATTTATCCTGGTTAGGTCCTCATTTTGTTTTAATTTCCTGTCCTTTGCCCATGATATTGTTGCCTTTTTCAATCTTTTAAGATTTTCCATAAATAAGAATCCTTTAGTCTCTTGGGATCCTCTAACAGGGTGAATCCATGTTTCATTAAACAGCTTATTATAGGATTCATCTTGGAGCCAGGAAGCATTGAATTTGAAAGGGGCAGGGGGTTTTGTGGGGCCTTTGGATAGCTCTATATATATCGGAAAATGATCCGAGGGCCCTCCTTCTTCTACCCATTGCCTGAAAAGAGGAATTGCAGCAGCCATTTCCTCATTGATTAGGAAGCAGTCTAGTCCCTTTGCCACCCTTGCTTCTCCTACTCTTTTATTCCGCCAGGTAGGTTTCAGCTTGATGAGATTTGCATCTAAAAGATTGTTTGAGGCTAAAAGATTTATGAATAAGTCAGATTGCGGATCCTCTCTTGCATTTGGGCCCCAGGTCTCCGCTCTGCCTAAAGAGAAGTTTAGGTCTCCTCCCATCACCAAGAATTTGTCCTTCATGAGCGAAATTTCCATCAAACCATTCCAGAAGGGGATCCTTCCTTGACAAGGCCCATAGATATTAATAATAGTAACAGGGAAATCAAAATCCGTAGACTGACACTCGATCCCCATCACCTGCTTCATTCCCCATTGATTCAGGATCTTGATTCTGCCTTCTCTGATCCCCACAGCCAAGCCACCTAAATGGCCATCAGCATCCAAAGCTGAGAAAACCCATCCTGGGAGAAGTACTTTGAACAATGATACAATGTCCTCCCCTTTTCCCAAGGTCTCCTGGAGAAGGATTACATCTGCCTTGGAGTTCAAAACTAACTCCCTCAAGGCCAGTTTTTTGGGTTTACTGGCTAAACCCCTACAGTTCCATGAGGATATGACATTTTAAAATTGGCCCGGGGCTTTGCACTGCTCTAAGTGCCCCTGTGATGGAAAGTTGCTTCCCATCTGCCACATCGAAAATAGCCTGGACTTTGGCCGCAGAAAGTTTTGACTTCCTACCCCTTTTTTTCCCTGGCTGGGACAAGGATGGGGAAGGATCTATGCCCCCCATAGAAGGCAATGAATCAGTTTTTGAAACCAGAGAGCGAAGGTTATAAGGGCATTGAGGAAGCAGGGCCTGGGAGGAGGGATCAAGGAAACACCCATCACGCTTCAAATCTAGGGAAGGAAAAGCAGCCGATATATTTTCAATGCAGTTTTCCAAACAGTTTCCCACATTGCTATCGATCGAACATGCATTTTTACCAGATTGATCAGGAGGGGAGGAATTAATAAGCGGATCAGCAACTAAATGATCATTCAAACTTTCGTCTTTATTTGTAATAGGAGGAGAGATGGGAAGATTCAGATTCCTATCCTTTTGATCCACGTCTGGGCTTGGAGCTGTGCTAGGAGACTCCTCGACCACGACCTTCGGTGCTTCCTCTGTGTGCGTTCCCTCTTTCGACAGATCCTTCAGAGGTTCCTGAATGTCAGCTCCCTCAGCCTGGTCCCCTTGCTGCGGGTCACTGTCCATTAATTCCTCCTCCTGTGTTACAGAGAGCTCTATGGGATTTTGATGCTGAGAGCATTGATAGATCGTTTGCTGGAACCTCCTCCTCCGTCTTCCCAGGGGGCACTCCTTAGCTAGATGCCCATATTCGTGGCATCGATGGCAGCAGAAAGGCAAGTACTCATAACCCAAAATTTGTTCAAAAACATAATCCTTGTATTGAAGATTGATTTTCTCTAGCAAACCCCTGCTAGGATTTAGGCTTACCAGAATCCGCGCCATGGCCCTGTTGTTTGTTTCCAGAAAGGACATATCAGTTTCTAGGTAGGTACCCAGTCTATTCCCGATCGCCTTAAACACTGATTCGACCCAGAGGAATGATGGCAAGCCTGGCGCCCTAACCCATACTGGAAAGACATCGACTTTTTCATGCGCTGCATCAAACATGGGGCTCCATATTTTGAACAGCACCGGAATGTGCCCAAGAGACCAGTTCCTCTGCAAAACCCATTCTGCTGCCTCTTTGGAATAAAAATGAACAGAGAACCAACCTTTAACAAGAGTCACGACCTGGAAATCTCTCATTAGGTCTGTTTTCCAATTCCTCTTCCCCCAGGATTTGATGAAATCAGAAGAAAAGATCTTCCCTCTTACTCTACCGACCAGGGTACTTTCAGCAACCTTCAGCACTTCTTCGATTTTGACGTCCATCCCCAATACCAGGTTTCCTTCAAGCCCTTGAGATTTAATCAATCTCTGTTTTTTCCTTGACCCTTCAGAGGGTTCAGGAACTCTGGGGATATCTCCTAGGGCTTCATTCTCCTACAGCCCTCTGAGTGTGCTAGGACCGGAGTATTGGGAGATAAGGCTAGCCTCCAAACAAATCTCCTTCGACAAATTTGGTAGGAAATTTAGGGGATCAAGACAAGGCTGAGTGGTTACCTGAGACTCTTATAATGGCTGCCTATCGATCCCCCTTGGGTCCTGTGGATCTTCAGCGCATTGATCCGGCCCTCCTGTCTCTATTGCGCTATTTCTGGCAGCTGCGATTGAAGCCCTTGAGATAGGGGCCGAGCTTCTTGCGTTTCCAGCCGGGCTATGCCCTTGCTTCGCTCCTAAGATGACAAAATCTTACAGGTCGTCTGAAAGAACCGGTTCAGCAACCCCTTGAGACCCTTTGCTTCCGAGAGGTGGGTTGATCTGATTAGTCTGCGCGGTCCTCTGACTCGTGCTTTGGGGTGAAATATGAGGTTTTCCTTCCTGAAACGCGTTTTCCGTTTCGAGCCGGTCCTTTGGCAAAATGGAGGGGATAAGGGTCGGTTTTTCTGGCTCCGAACAGAAGGGACGTGTGGCTTGGGCTTCCACCATTCCGAAGAAATGTTTAACGTTTTGGGGGGTTGGGTCTTCCCCCCAAACGAAAAGAATATCCTCCATGGAAGGGTCTAAATCGATGCCCTCGTTCGCGTTAACCATGGAAAACCCTGGATAAACAGCCGCTGTCCGAATGTCGGGTACTGGAAAGTCACGGACTGTAAAACCGCTACCTGTATTCCTCTGCAGAAAACTTCCGCTCTTTGCAGCTACTAACCCTCCTGGCGTTTGTGCTCTGACTTAGCTAACCTCCACCTGCCGATGACCTTCTGTATGCCATCAGGACGAGATCTACCTGCTCCTTGTCCATCGATGTTGGGCCCTAACCTCGGCCCTACGGGCCTAGGTCTGGCTCTGCACTAGTTGCTGAGACCTCCCTGTTACCGTGCTCATTTTCCCCCTAATCCCAGTTACCGACCTATGCAAGATACTTGTACAATAGGTTATCAAAATAGTGGTATGGATTATTATAACACTCTTCCTAATTATTTTTATTAGAAAATAAATATGGTTATATAAAGAGATTTTCTTTTGTCTTTTTTTTCTAGTCCATTTTTGTGGTTTATTTCACTCTTCTTTTAGGGTTGAGTTCGAGGGAGAGAGAATATTTTTGCAACAAAATGGCATTTTGAGGGGAGTTTGATAGTAGTATTAGTACTGGGGATTGGATCTTCACTAATTAAATTATGCTCCACCAAATTCCTATCCCACTAACTCAATATCTTGGATGGTATTCCAAATCATCCTTCACTTCTAGCCTTTCCATAGTGGGCTACTATATGACCTATTTTGAAGCAACATCTACACTTGAGTGTTACATCCTCATAATTGAAAAGTTGAGACTAGTTTTAATATCTAGCAACTGATTTCTACCCTATAACCTTTATTTAAATCCATCCCCATGTATTTTTTAGCATATGTGGTGATGTGCCTTCTTGTTGTTTATACTCTTGTAAAGTCAAATTTTCTTATGACATATCTAATATCTTTCCATGAATCAAATTCGTAAAAGTAGAGATGGAATTTGGGTAGTCTAATATAGGTTGAACGAAATATGGGGTGTTTAATGTAGGATTGAAGGTTTAACCAAAATGCTTTGAGAATAAACCTAACTTTCCCTAAGCCATGCACCAAATTTGAGGATCAAGTCTATATCTTCTAGCGAATCAAATTCTAGGTCGAAGAATGATTTTGCAGAAGGATAGATAAAAGTCCCTTCCTTGTTTTTGGCTTCCAATTTGAGGTTATCCACTTTTGTAGATCTATGAGATTTAACAAGGGACCATTGATTTTTCTAATTCCATTCTCTTTTAAATACATTGATCAGTCTATTGTATTTGACACGATTGTGACAAAATGGGAAGGATCTTTGAATGCCATAAAAACCATAGGGCCTTAGGTGTGATAAAGGGCACTCTTAAATAATTACCACAAAGAGAGGCATATTTGAACAAAAACTTTGGTTCTAGTAGTAGTTGAGTTTGATATCTAGGGAAGGTGGATCCATGGAGAAACATAAAGCATTTCAGTGAGATATAATAGCTATTGCTATGGGTAATGTTGTAGAAGGAACCCTTATTTAAACCTCACCACCATCATGGAGGTAGCCTATTGTATTGAGTTCATTAGAGTTAGAATTGATAAGTTGATAGAGCTATCCAACAACTTGATGTGAGGGGGACATAAATATTAGTAGGAGAATTGTGGAAGAGAAAGGTTCAAAATCCATAAGGGTTATGTGAATGACAACATATCATGAAAGCATAAACCCTTAACCCAGAATCACAACTATCGAGAGAACTGGTGAAGGAATGCAATGATAAATCATTTTATATTTTTCCCATAACTTGAAGGAATAAGGTGTACATTTGGAAATAACACCCAACATCTATGTGTGTCAACATTTGTACCTTGTGTTCTATGAGGTTAATTCAACATGCATTAGGAAAAATAGGACAAATTTCTATTTTATTGTAGTATTTGTACTATGTGGAAACAATCCATGTGTATTTGAGAGATAAATAATCTATAGCTTGATATGTAATTCTCTTCTTATAATATTAATAAGAGTTTTTGAGTTTTTATTCATGCAATTGTATATATAATCCTCACTATTTGCATATGATATTCATCTATGGTTTCCTACTAAAAAAAGGTTGAACCTTGAAATCTTGTATTAAGAATTTCATTGTAGGAGTATTCATTATTTCATATGGTATTAATCCTATTCATCTCATATTTCCTATTGGAAAGGGGGTCAAATCTTATATTAAGAATTTCATTAGAGTAGCAATAAAGAGTTTATTTATTCAATACATCAAATAATATAGTAAGTGATTATATTTTGTAAGGTAATAATTTGAGAATGGAAGCACTAGATTATTCAATGTGATTAGTAATTCCATTGTTCTTGTATTTCGGTTTAAAATATTCCTAAGAAAATTTTAAAGAAACATATTCAATCCATCAAAGAAAACCAAAGAGAGATAATATGTTGAAGAAATATTTAGAACATATGATAAAGGGTTTTAAATCTATGAAGTCATAAAGAGCGAAACAAACGATGATTAAGATCATTTTGTTGATTACACTATCGATGTGTGGCCTTGACCAAAGTTGTCTAATTATTTTGACAGTCATAGTAGATGTGTTAGAATCATTAAAACACATTAAAAAATGCGTTATAAAAAGAGTATACATTCTCTGTTATGTTTCCAAATCCAATATTGTTGGAGCAGAGGTGTTTGAGATAACTTGGTGTATACGTTATGGAGGATGATATAGTATAAAATGTTTAAAACACATGTATCATAAAATTGTAAAAATTATTCATATTTTCATAATTTACCATATCTTATTTATATTTGGTTATTCCGTTTAATTTTTTATGAAAAATGATCATATTACATTAATAATTTTAAAAAATCCCTCTTATATAATTTTAATGTATTCTTAAGTATTAAGGGCTTTAAACAATGTAGCATATTAATTATTATTTTATAGATTATTTACATAGAGTAAGTTGTTAATCTATGAAAATATCTATAAATATTAGTCTTTAGTAACCATTTTTTTCGTAATTTTAAATAGACCAATTAATACTCTCTACATAAGATGATGATAATAGGGGTGAACAAGTGAAATTGGAATTATTCAAATGAATTATATAGTATCAATCATCACCTTTGAGGGTTGCATCTAGTACTTAGGGCTTCTAGATAAGTAACTAATCCCAAGACTCCTCTAGACTGCTCTAATCAATTCCATTTAACTTATTACCACATCTGCAAAACCTTAAAAAGTATTATGTCATATGAACTATTCAGTTAAAATTTATTAACCTTTTAACTTAAATATTAAGAAATATTTAAAAACATGGAAGTGTGGTCATTTAAAATCATAGCTACGAGACAACTAATCCCTCTAATTTTAAAGGATTAGATAGTCTTGTAAACTAAAGGAAAACTTTGTTGTATAAAGATGATCACTTTTGTAATACTACCAGCAATCTTGTGTCATTCTTATATCATTATGTCATTTCCTAAACAATAAACATGCATTAATGGCTTCGTGTGTTTTTGCATCCTTATAATGTTGCATTAAAATGATCCTTTATATTATATTATCTTTACTCCTACATAGTGGTTAGTAAAGGAAGTTACATGCATTATACTTTAGGTGCACGGTAATCCCCACACATATAATTAAAAAAGAAACTGAGAATGCTTATTTTAAAAAAGAAAGAAAACAAATTAAATTAAAGAATTTCGAAAAATTAAGGTTGCATGTAAAGGCTAGCAAGAGTACAAATTATAATAAATTTGACTAACAATATCTTGGTGGTGTTGCCTGTCTCTAAGCAGGTGACTAGTCATATAAAGGCCTCTATACTTATCATCCCACTTCCCTATGTAATTAATTTGATCTAAGCACCTTGGTTGCCCTCACCTCTACCCTTTGTCCTCACTGAGCTAAAGAGATTTGTATCTCTAAAAAATTGTCCAAATAAATCTCTTAAGATATATATTAGTAGCACTGGTAGAAAAGAGAGAAAGGGAAACATTTGATACACATAAAGAACATATTTGAGAACTATATATAGTAGTAGACCTTGTTTCAAGTGCAACAACATAACTTCCATTTTTACTATATGCACCCCTTCTGAAAGATCCAAGTAGCAATAAATACCCAGATCCATACAACTCTATAGGTTCCTCCGAGCAAGTGTGTGATCGAGTAGTTTACCTAACAGTAATTCCAAGTCCAACTTTAGATTGATATGGTTAACCACCGATAAAGGAAAAAACAAGGGTAGAAATAGATTATATGGTTGATTATGCCCTTGATTAAGCAAAAGTTGATCAAGAAGAGCTAGTAATGTTGGAAAGGTAGAGGGGGAAAGCACAAAATACACACAAAATCATGAGATGCTACTCAATTACTCTATTATTCATAAAACGCAATTTGTTCATATACATCCACTAAGTTATGAGCTGTCTTTCTTATTTCTTCTCATTACAATGAACCAACCACATGTATATAAACACCAAACTTACTAAATATGGAATCATGGAAAATCTAACTAGACTTGAATCTTCTTTATCTAACTACTTCATGCAAACTTGACTACACCCAACTTAACTCAAATTGTAATGCATTACTTGACTTGGATCTTTCTAGATCTGCATGCAAGAGTAATTACTATTTCTAATAAGTAGACCATCCAACAATTGATTCAGTAACTTATTCAAATCTACACATGATGCTATAAGAAGAAAAAGTAGGTGCCTATCTATACACTAGATCCAATCCAGTAATTACACTGAGATTGAGCATCACCAATAGCAAGGCTAGTTGATCTAGTGGAATATGTTTCTGATGACTTTCGTGAGTGGCCCGAACTCCATGAATGATTTTAATATTGCAAGTCTTGAGATCGAACCCCATATCCAATAGTTCAATTTCTAGATCGAAATACAAATGCATCAGTATTAGTTCATTATTCATACTACTAACATTAGGTTGATAATTATCCTAAAATTTTACATACAATTTTTAAAAATGTTCTTTTGTAAGGATTTCAATCATGGCATGTGCTTGCAAATAATAAGAGGTTTTTGGAAGATAGTTTGAATGTAATGGGAACCATAAGAGGTATGGTGCAG
The DNA here is from genome assembly GCA_000404065.3 of Pinus taeda. Lineage (NCBI taxonomy): Eukaryota > Viridiplantae > Streptophyta > Pinopsida > Pinales > Pinaceae > Pinus > Pinus taeda. Next base: position 93,675 of record APFE031249761.1, read on the forward strand.
AGGTTGATTGAGATGATGAATTTCAAGGATGATCAAGAACAAGAGATTCGAAAAGTGACTATGAAGATCATCCCCAAATTCATTGATAAAAACTATAATTTCATTTGGGCGACAATTTCTATTGGGTCCATGGAATCCATAAAATGATTTATTTACTTTACACACAACTCAAGTCCGAGAGAATATATTTCATTACAGCTAGCCATACTACAAAAGCTGGCAGTACAACGCTCCAAATGATCTAAAATAGAAAGCTACAAAGGGCTACTTCATATAATCATCTCACTCATAGACTAAAATCCCAAGACATCTGAATTCAAAGTAGAGATGGCACAACTCGCCCTACAACTCGTGAAAATTTTGGCAAGAACTGCAAGATCAATAAGAAATTCCTTGAGAAAAGGAATCTAGCAAATAGTCTTCCCCATATGAAATTTCAAATACCTTCTTTACTATAAAAATATATCAATGCATAACCTACAAATATTAGCCATCGATACCATTGTCGGGATTCCATAGGTCATTGGGACAAATTTTCTTGGAGTTTTTCCATCTTCAACTATTGATATTCCACATGAATAACATTCAAAAAACCATGGGTTCCCATAAACTTAGAGGTAAAAAATTACCCTTAACTTGACCAAGCCAAGTTACCTAACCACCCTGACAAATATATTGATCTAACATTTTTTCATTTGAATTGATTATTACAAACATGTTGAGTTGAAAAACGTGACATATGTACATCCTTAAATTGCACCCACACATCTCCCCTATACTTGGTTTTAGACCACCTCTCAACCGAATTACATATGAGAATATGTTCCACATTTTAAATCAATAAATTTTAAATTAAACATTTTTGAATATATAAATATATATTGTAATTTTATTAATAAATTTATTTTAAATATAAAATGGAGAGCAATTTATGCACACATACCATAATAACTTTAATAAAAACTAATAATTAAACCAACCTGAATATATCTTAACTATGGATCTACCAAAAGCAGAGAGGGATCAAATCTTTTTTCACTATAAAAGAGGTTTGCACCTTTAGGGATTTGATCCTTCTTAGTACTTTGTATATCAGAGTTAAGATGAATCTAGGCTGGTATTACCTCATAGAATTATTAATTTTAGAATGGTATACAGTCCACACATCATCAAGGACAAAATATCCATGAATGGATTTGAACCAAAGATCTATAGCAAAATGTAATTTAACAATGCTCCCATTAACCACTAATCCAAAGCCCACAAATTTTTTTTAAAAGAAAATTAAAGATTAATATATAATAGAATCACTTCATTGCAATATATATATATATATATATATATATATATATATATAATATATATTATATATATATAATATATATATATATATATATATATCTATAAACTGTGATGATAATATTGTATTAAACAAAAATCTGAAAGTGGATAATGACCTATATAGTGAGTGTAATGAAAATTCTTCAAGTTATATGTGTAACCTTAGGATGGTCTTTATTCTCAATATCTATTAGTTGTTTTACTATCCTAAAGGACATAGGGTCTTTGGAGGTGTAGATTCCACAAAAGGCTTCTAGATATAGAAAATATTTACACTGCATAACAAATACATTGTTAAGGAATAGTTGTGATGGTTAAGAATACAATTTCACATTAGGACTCTTGTGTGCAACTTTACGCCTTTAGTGGTGAGATTATCTGCAACAAAATTCTTCATTCTCAACGCATAAAAGAAGATAATAACAGTGAAATCTATTTTCAAATTCTTGATTCAATCAATAATGCTTCACAACTTGCAATCCTTAGGCAATGATCAATCAAAAAGTGATGGATAACCAAACTCCAAATCTCCCAACACTACCAAATATTTGATGTTTGGTTATTTGTCCATAAGGAGCCCTTGTAGTAATTGACATGCCTATGCTGCATTATTTGCACAATTTCCTAACACCCGATTGTACTCAAATTTAATTTTTTCATTGGATTTGAGAATAACCCCTCCCTCTCGTGGCACCCCCACTTATTAATTATATAGGTAGAAATAATAAAATAAATAAAATTTGTTATGTTAAATCACTAATTAATATTAGACATAACTAGTGCAAATGTATAATTCAAATGGATGGTGAATGCCAATAGGCATCAATCCATAATAAGAATCAAATCACTTACCTCAGAATACATTTCATGTTATAAAAATAATTAATATATAAGTTAAACATATATATGTTTGAAAAAAACATGAAAAAATATTCTCATCGATGGAGATCTACGCCCACTTTACCATATATATTTGTAAGATGTAAATATATTTTGTGACAATACCATGGCTTATTAATACCATATTCCCAACAAGCCATAATTCATTTCATATGACACTTTTCATATAACATTTTTAATTAATAAATTTAATCGTAAGAGAAAAAGGAGCATGACTATTTTGGAGATAAATCACAAACCTTAATATGTGTATACTAATAAGAATATTCTAAAATAATCCATGGAGGTTAAATCCCTACATCCACCCAAGAGCTATTGATAATTAAGTTAAAATTATGGAAGCCTGTTCCAAAATAGACATGCATATCGGTATAGTGATATAAAATTAAGTAATCTATTTTATTTTTTATTACTCCTAGTACTTTTTCTGTAAGCTACATGAGCATTGTGTTAATTAAAAATCATATTACATCATAGAGAGTTATGTTATGTTCTACCACTAGGAAAAATAGACAATAAGTAGGAATATATAGCCTTTGTCCAAAAAAATACTCAGGGTGACCAAAACTGAGTTGTAAGCTTATCTTGAAAAGCATAAAGCACTCAAATATGCCTAGTAGTGAGAGTGGTCTTGACAAAGCAGATGAGTGTCAACTCACACTTGTAGCAATGATTGTGAACAAATAAGCATGGGGAGGCCTAGTCTATAGGACCAAGGCACTCCGTAGAAAACAAGACAGAAACCATAAAAACAGAGAGAAGGTCTTGACCTCTAGCTTTCCTCATAGTGATACAAATTAAATTTTCCCTAGATGATAACTTGGTGGTGACATGAAATAAAAATATCCCCATTTTTTACTTAATGTTCATTGAAACCTCAACTTACAATTATAAGGCATCAACTTATTTCTTGCGATAATTACCAATTTTGAATTTGAATTGGAATTGAGTTTGAATTTGAATTGGAATTTCCCCTTTAGAAATTCATACTTAAAGTCATATTAGTCTATCATGACCCCAAGGATCCAAACCTCATTTTCTAACCAATCATCCAACTCAATACTCACATACCCCAGACATTCAAAAGGCTATGATGATCATTCCACAAATCACTAAGCTATACAACCTGAGCATCAAATTCTAATCCCATTGTTATGAACTAATGCCTTGAAAACGATAAAGATTGAATGACTATTAGTCCATTCTGAAATCCTCATTTTACAATGAATCGAATATAGAAGATAGGATAAAATGCATATACAATTGAATCCCCTTTATTATAAATAAAAGATAAAATGACATGATTTAACCTACCTCTAGGCCAACCCAAGCATAACAATTGAGCTAACAGTAAATGCTTATTAGAGCTTTAATGTAGCCTTCCTTTTTATAAAATATTTACCCTCAATGCCTGTAAATTAGGGCATTTCTTTCCTGGATGCGGGTGAAGGCACGTCTCAGACGGACGAGACACATGCATAGCATGTGCTGCCCCGTGCCAGAGATAAGCAGTTATGGTCATACGCCGTCAAGAATTAAGGTTGGAAGGCCCGAGCTCCAGGCATTCAATGCCGAGCAGAGGGACAGTATGGATGTTCAGAAAGCCATTAAGGCGGGCTCGCACCGAAGCCTCGAAGTGCTTATTCATATGCAGGATGGCGTATTGCAATTTCATAACAAGGCTGAGCAAGGATTTCTGCAGGGTCAGGGGAAACTGGATTGGGGGGACATTCCACCACCCTGCAGTGCAGTCACAGTATCTTGGGTATGCCACCATAGGGAAGGTCGTGAGGAAGAATTACAGGCCGAGCAGTTCAGGGATAAATTTAAGGCTCGACGCTCATGCAAAGCCTGGTCTGGGGAGGATTACTGCAACTTCAGTAGTTTGTGGTACTCCGAGCGGAAACGATGGTATAATTTATTTGGTGTTTGCGCTTCTGTGGCAATTCAGCCTTCGAATTCTCCCACAGGGCACCGCGGGGTCATCATCCAGTTGGCAGAGGTCTTGGAACAGGGCAAACGTGGTGAAAGCTCAATGGCAAGGATTCGAGAGCGGCAGCCGAGTAGGAGTGGTCCAGGGAGAGGATCATCCTCTCGGCGCCCAGCAGAAGAGGAGCATCATCACTGTTGCTGTTGCTACTGCCATCGGAGGGCGAAAGCAACACCATTGCAGGCTAGACAGTTCTTGGAGGTTGGTATTGCGAGCGCGGAAGAGACGGGGCTTCCGGCCTTTGGCTCTGTCATTTTCTCCTTGGGCAGCACGTCGGAGAACGCGGGCATCAATGCCCACATCTCAATCCTGTTCACCAAATCTCCTGAAGAAGCGGAAGATGGGGATCAACAAGGCACTTTGGAATCGCCTCAGGGAGATTCTGGAGAGAAAGATTCGGTTGCGCCACCACCAATGCCACCAGGCGGAGATGGAGTGGATGCAACAGCTGCGCAACCATCGTTGGAAGCTGGCAGCAGGGGGAAGGAACCCATGCAAGCCCCCTCGCCATCATTGGGGCCAGCACCTCTGGGCATCACCGAGGAGAAATGGAGGGCGATGTGGGAAGGCGTCGAAGAGGGCCATGGCTGGGCATTTGTCGTGGAGGACAAAAGCCTATGTGAGGAGGCTGAGGCACATCTTGCAGCTCTCCGTCCACCCTCTGCCCGATCCCAGGATTGAAGCAACACCGGGTAATTTAGTTTTGCATTATGGTTATGTTGTCTGGCAGCAAACACCTCTGCCTCTGTCTTGTTCATGTCTGAATGGTCTGTGGTCAATTCTCAACTCTGTTAAGTTCATGTTGGATCAGATTTGGCTGTCTGATAGCCATAATCTTCAGTCAATTTTAGTAATGCGCCCCTGCGTGGGCAGTCATGTGTCTATTTTGTGTAACGCTGCACCTTAGTGCTTTAGTTTTTATGTCTGCTGGGCCTCTCTGGAGAGACGATGTTAATTTTGAAAAGGGTTATGGGAAATTTAGCTGATGCTGCCCCTGCGTGGGAGCCTTTGAATGCTGGGAATTTTGTAGACACAGCCCCCGCGTGGGAGCTTTCTGTGCTCAAGCCAGAAATCCAGGGTGCAAATGCTAGCCCTGGATGGCATGCTTCACTGATTGTAAAAGTTTCAATGTACATATAATACAATAGTTTAGATAGTCTTTCACCGAGAAAAAAAAAAATTTAGGGCATTTCTTCACAAAATTCTCATTTTCCCATGTAACTTCTTTTGCAAGAATAATTATTCCACTTGATTAGGTTCTGCATAATGGTCCTATTATAAAGAGATAGAGAATGATGATCTATAACCTTTTCAGGATCAAGAATCAACTTCCCTTCTGCATCTAATTTTGGAAGTTTTGTTTGCAGTGGCATAGTTTGTTCCAAATTATTTTTTAGGTAAGATACATGAAAAACCTTATGAATGTGAGAAGGAAAATCTACCTCATGTGCCACTTGTACAATCCTATAAGTAACCCTTTAGGATTCATAAAATTTTGGAGCTAATTTATAATTCTTCTTTTGCTTGAATGTAGATTGTTTATAAGTTATATTCTTAAAAATATATTATCATCTTCTTCAAATTGACTTTCACTTTAATGTTTATCTTCTTGTTGCTTCAACATGCTTTTTGAAGTTTGAAGGTTATCCTTAAGAATTTTTTAAGTTTCTTTAGTCTTGTCCGCATGTGACTATATTTCTTGTACTTTGGACTTATCTTAAAGGATGTATTAGATACTAGGAACTAGATATCCATAAAATATCACGTATGGGTACATTTTAGTAGATGTATGAAAAATCATATTATACCACCATATTTCCAAAGGAATCCATGTCATTCATTGACATTGTTTGTCTAGAAAATAACATCATAGAGTTCCTTCTAAATATTAGTTAACTATTTCCATGTGACCATATATGATTTTGGCGATATGATGAACTCATAGCCATTGGTTTTCCACTCATCCTCAATAATTCTTTCAAAATCCTATGCATTTTAGATCTTTATCATTTATTATTATCTCAAGAAAACCATGAAGCCTATTATCTTCTTTTATGAACACCTTTAACACTTTATTTGTTGTATATGAAATTTGAATGATGTAAAATGTGAATATTTTATGTGTCTATCAATGACCACAAAAATGACATCCTTACTTTCATATTTTTGTAACCTTGAACTAAAGTTAATTTATAGCTCTTCCCACATTTGATTAGGTATATGTAATAGATCAAGTAGATGTGAGATTTAATTGTATCCCCTTTATTTCGGCAAAAACTTAAATTCACTTATACATTTTTTTAAAATCGTTATTCACTCCTTGATGGCATACCATATTTTATAAGACTCGTGATTTGTTGTGTAGTTGGCCAACAAACCTACTCAAATTTGACCCTTTCAGCATCAAAGATGGTTACCGATCAAACGGGAACTATTAACTTAAAATGAGCACTCGAGCCCAAAAATCCCAAAAAAACATGAAAAAACAACCCAAAAATAAAAAGTGTTGGTTCTGCATCACCATTTCTTTTTAAGAGTAAATTTTCAATATTTTTTAAAAATAACAGTAAAGAATAATAAAAACCATTTTGTTTGGTGCAAAAAACACCTTGAAATAAAAAAGTGTTCATGCCAGAATAACATATTTTTTTCAGGGTACATTTTCAACATTTTTTAATAATGACATTAAAAATAAAATATCAAGACTGAAAAAATTTAAATTTTCAATGATTTTCAAGCATGACATTAACGATAAAATATCACGTCCTTCAAAAGCCTTAAAATTCCAATGATTTTTAAGCATGACATTAAATTTAAAATATCACTTCTTTGAAAAACCTTAAAATTCCAACAATTTTCAAGCACGATGTTAAGAAAAATTATTTATAACAGTTTTCGACCATAACATTAAAGATAAAATATCACGACTTAGAAAAACATTAAAATCTTGACATGTTTTCAACCATGGAATTAAAACCAAAGATTATGACTACAAAACAATCTTAAGTTTTCAAAATATTTCAAGCATGACATTATGGGAAAAAATTATGACTAAAAAAAATAAAAAAATGAACACCTGAAAGAACGAGTTATTATACCAAGAGTAGTTTTTTTTAAATGCTAGATATATAGCGATTTTAAAATATTAGCCTAAGACAACTTCATACATTGCAAAAAAAAAAATTAAAAATCGACTATCAAATTGACACACAGTGTAGGTGAGCTCAACCCATTGTAATGAAAACTTGAAGACCAACCATGAAATTAACACATTGTGGGGCAGACTTAATTAATAAAAACGAAAAATTTAAAATCAATTGCACATAATGGGATCATGTTG
>APFE031249761.1:113973-153293 GCA_000404065.3 Pinus taeda
TAATCCGAAACGGATGGGTGAACTGGACAGTCATCAAGAAGATGAACTGATCCGTCATGCTTGTATATATAAATATGTATTAGCTAAATGAATAAGGCAATCAGTTTCTCTCGCTCATTCATTCTGGAGTTACCCTGGCCTAACAGTCGATTAGGGGGCTCAGCTCTGGGAGTTAACACCCGTACCATTAGAATATGTAACATATGGGGAAGCTCTAGACACATTGGAGTAGACATATACTCATTAGAACTCGATACAGAGCTTAGGATTACTAATATCTATGGTCCCTGTCATAATAGGGAAGAATACTAGAACAGGTTGCTAAAATATCATATTCTGCAATAGGATAAGCTCATCTTGGGGTGGGGGGGGGACCTAAACTTTTCCATTGGATTTGCGGAATCAAGGGGGCATAATGCACAAAGAGACATCCGCTTGGAATTTTTTGAGACCATTCTAGAGGAACATAATCTTATTGATATCCCCTCCTGCAAAATACAACCTACATGGAGAAACAACAAAACAGGTGAGGACAACCTATCCAGGAGACTAGATCAATTCCTCATCAAGGAGTACCTGCTGAACTTGGGACATGGATTTAGACAATGGGTTGGTTCAGGGGAAATATCGGATCATAGGTCGGTCTACTTGGAAATAAGGGGAGGTATGTACAAACCAAAAGCCCCCTTCAAATTCAACTCTGCATGGCTAAGAGACGCATAATATATCAGGCTAGTCACCGAATTCTGGAAGACTCACCCCCCAGTGGCAGGAAGGAACATCTCAGAAGGTTTTGCACAAAATCTGAGAGAACTGAAGAATCTCTCCAAAATATGGGCACACAAAAAGCGAACCCTAGAGGACCTTATCCTAAAGACTACCGAAGAAGAAATAGAGGCTTTGGAGAATGATCATGGAGGCATTTACTCTTCCCCAAATCATAAAGACCATTTAACATCCCTTCTCGCTAAGAGGAGTCAAATACTCAAGGATAGGGAGGAAAGTTGGTGACTGAGAAGAAGAGCCATTTGGCTTATGGAAGGGGATGATAATACCAAGTTCTACCACAAATTTGCAAATGGGCACAAAGAAATTAATACAATCTGGTAGCTAGCATATGAATAGGGTGAAACAGTGAATACCTTCCCCAGATTAGCAACGCTAGCTACATCTCAATTCAGGAACATTTACAAGGCTCGTCCAAATGCTACTCTAGCTGAAATCATGAGAACAACTTAGCTGTTTCCAAGGTTTTTCGAGTAGGAGGATTCTTTGATACTCACAAAGGAAGTCACCTTGGGAGAACTGGAAGCCACCCTAAAATGGTTCAAATGAGACAAAAGCCCAGGACTGGATGGATGGAATGTGGAATTCTACCTGGCTTTTTTTTTCAAATACTTAGAGGGGACCTCCTAAAAGTTATTGAAGAGTGTAGATCCAATGGAAGAATGTATGAGGCCTTCAACTCAACCTTCATTGCTCTCATCCCCAAATCTGACAATCCCACCTCCTTCAATGACTTTCGTCCCATTTCCTTGTGTAATTGTATTTACAAAATCATTTCCAAGATCATAGCCAACCATCTCCGGCCGATCCTGTCCAACCACATCTCAACTGAACAATTCGCATTCTTGCAAAACATAAAAATCCATGAGGCTGTCGGAACTACACATGAAATCCTGCACTCTATACAGACATAGAAACTTAAAGGTATGATCCTAAAAGTAGATCTCTCGAAAGCCTTTGACAGAGTAAATTGGCTATATATTAGAATGATCTTAACACACTTAGGATTTCCATACGAGTTCATAAGGTGATTATATGTTGCATTACTAATGTATCATTCAGTGTTCTTATAAATGGGGCAGCATCACCCTTCTTTCATTCCGAGAGAGGTCTTAGGCAGGGATGCCCATTGTCGTCGTTACTTTTCTTACTCATCATGGAAGGTCTTAACCGAATCTTAAAAGACGAACATCGTTGGGGAAAACTAAGAGGTGTCAGGATCATATATGGATGCACATTGACACACTTAATATTTGTAAATGATGTTCTGCTCTTCCTTAATGGGAGTATTGGAGATTTTACCTCTCTACTAAACACTTTCGCTATCTTCCTATCGACCACAGGCATGATTGTGAACAATGCAAAGTCCACCATAACGTCTATAGGGTGCTCCCCATAAAAGATACATTATGCCCTGCAAAGATTCCCCTATACCCTACTGCATCTAGAGGAGGGGCTCAAATACTTGGGCTACAGATTAAAGCCCCTCGGATATAAGAACACAGATTGGATTTGGCTCATTACCAAGATGGTAAAACGGCTTAACATTTGGTACCGCAAATATTTATCGAGAGCAGGAAGGCTGATCCTCATCAAATTAGTTCTGGAAGGAACTCCAATGTACTAGATGTCGTTAGCCTGGATACCAAGGGGAATCCTTACAAGAATAAAAAATCTATGTTGCAGATTCTTGTGGAAAGGGAAGTAGCTGGGAGATTTTTTTTCTTGGACCAATTGGGAATCCCTAGCTCTCCTAAATAAATGGTGAGGTTGGGAAATTAAAAACCTAGGCACTTTCTCTATAGCCTTGGCAGCCAGACTAGGGTGGTAGCTAATCACATCACACAACTTATGGACAACGGTGGCCATCTCTAAATACATTGCTCCTCTAAACCTCATGGAATGGCTACGACAACCTTAGTGGAATTATGTTGGCAAATAAAACATATGGAAATCAGTTCTGCAAGCAACGCCTCTTAATAGGGATGGTCTCACTTGGAGAGTACAGTTGGGAGCAGTGGTAAGAATTGGGATAGATCCCTGTATCGAATGTGGAAACGCTCACAGGCTCCCTGAGGAGCTTAGAATCCATCTCATTGCCAAAGGGATCAATCATATTAGCCACATAGCAGACAGTGATCGCTCAACATATACACAACAAGCCTGGAAAACTGGGAGGGTATTGTAGATTCATCAGCTATGGAAACAACATTGGGAAGAATACACAGAGGCCCTTACTGAATCTCACATCAGAATACAGGAAGGAGAGGATGAGTTAATTTGGGCACCAACAAAGCATGGGAAATACTCACCAAAAGCTGGTTATATCATTCTAATGGACTCAAAAAAACCTCCACTGTGCGAAACATGGTGGAGCAGCATATGGAAACTAAAAACACCACCCAGATTGAGGCTCCTCATGTGGACCATTCTAAGGAAAAATATCCCCATAGGAGAAAATTTAACCAAAAAATCCTTCCGTGGACCCTTCTGGTGCGGTCTATGTAAATCTGACAATGAAAATGTGGATCATCTCTTCCTCTCGCGTCCAACCATAGAAGAGCTATGGAGTTATGTACCCTCTCATCTACCCTCTCTTCCACAATGGCAGGGCATGTCAGTTTGTGAGGCTTGGGAAGCATGGTGGACTGTTGCCCCCTTGTTGAAAGCCAGAAATATCCCCATTCTCACTTGCTGGGCCATTTGGATTTCCCGAAATAGATATATTTTTTAGAACTCTCCCCCCTACTGGTCGACTACCACAGCCCACATCCTAGCTGATTACCATCTCATTCTTGAGGATGAATCTAGCTCTACTCCTAAGCACATTATACCTGAAAACATAAATCATACACACCCCTGGGAATATTTCAATGGCTTAGCATAAGACATTGGATGTGGGGGAGGTGCTATACTACACCTCTCAAAATCTAATTCTTTCAAAATTCAAATGGGACTGGGCAAAGGCACTAACAATTTTGTTGAGCTTATCACAACCAAATATACCATACAATTTTCACTAGAAAAATAATGCAGAAACTTACAACGATTTGGCGATTCAAAAATAGTATGCAATTGGATAAACAAAACTACAAATTGTAATGCATATTCTTTGAGGCATATCATGGAAGAAGTCCACATACTCATCAATTTTTTTGACACTTTCGTTTGTCATCACATATACAGGGAGCGAAACACAGTTGTCGATCTACTATCCAAGGAAGTAGTGCACAAGCCTATAGGGACATGGAGGATACTAGAGCAGAAGGATGGAACCTTCCATCAACACTATCATAGACCTTCTATAGACATATCGGATTAACTAGCTTTGTAGGAGCCTGAAATACCTTTTGTTAATATAAAGCTATATATGCACAATGATAATAGACTTATATATGAAAGTTTAATACTCTCTGCGTAGAGTAAGTTTTTATCTTATTTTGAAATCTCAGTAATAGTATAGTGTCTCCCTGCGTGGAGTACACCTCTTTTTGACTACTCAAACATGATGAACTTTATGCCCCACTTACAGCATATGCTTTTGCATCTACAAAATGTAATTTTCTTTGCTTAGTGAAAATTACGACCTTTCCAAGGGGAAAAAAACCTTAAATTCAAAAAAAAATTCAAAACAATTAAAATAGAAAAATATAGTATAATTTAAATATAAAAAAAAAAAAAAAAAAAAAAAAAAAAAAAAAACTAATATATATAATAACCCCCTCCCCCTCGCTCTTCCACACCCCACCACCTCCTTCCCCTCCCACCCCCTTTCTCCCCCTCCCCCTCCCCACCCAACCCCCCCGGCCCTTCCCTCTCCCCTCCCCCTCCTCCACCCCTCCCAACAACCGTGCCCCCACCCCCCCCCCCCCACCCCCCCCCTCCTGAACCTCCCCGACCACCCGGGCCCCCACCTTGTTAGCTCTTGGTCGTTGGTCGGGGGCCGGGGTGTGCTAGGAGGGCCTGGGTGAGGAGGGGAGTGAGTTTGAGGGAGAGGGTGGGGGCGGGGTCGAGGTGTGGGAGGAGGGGGAGGAGAGAGGGTAGGGTTCGTGGGGGACGAAGGCGGTGGGCTGGGGTAGGGGAGAGGGGAGGAAGGGTGATAGGTAGGGTGGGAAGAGGGAAGCAAGGGGGTGGGAGGGAGAGGGAGGCGGTTAGGGTGGGGCAGAGAGAGGGAGAGGGCGGATTATTTTAATAAAAAAATCATTTTTAAAATTTTTTTTTTTATTTTTTTTTAATGTTTTTTTTTTTGAAGTTTGAAATTTAAATTTTTTTTAATGTCAATTATTTATTCTTTTTTAAATGCTTTTTATTCTTTCTAATTTTTTCCTTTTAATTTTCTTTTTAATTTTATTTTTTTTTTTCATTGTTTTGAATTTTTTATATTTTTTATTTTTGTAATGCTTGGCATCACCATCCATTTTCTATTATATATATAAGGTAAATTTACACCTTACAATTTTACCAAGTGGCCTCAACTTGCCTTGTGGGGAAACCGAGTCTGTTGGCCACTGGTCAGCATTATACACCATCCAAAAACAAAATTGCTTTAGTCTTTCTAACAAGGCTAGGTAAGTCTCAATCTCATGTCCAAATACTATATAACACCTGACATAAATAACATAAAATTTAAATGCTATCCACATAAACAAAAACTAAGCATAGAGGAACTAATCCTTCTTGACATTCTGCTCCTCAGAGTCTGAAGCAATAGGGGTAGGATCTTCAGCAGTTTCTTATGGCATTCCATACAACTCCATGATCCAAGGGATGTGACGGGCGATACAATCCATCCTGATATCCTGTTTGTGCAACTCAAATAGGATTTTCTCCATGTCTTTTTTGTATTTGGGCAGGCCCTATAGTGTGCCTGCCATCCCCACAGAAATTTGTTCCATTGCTTTACCAAGAAGACTTTTCATCAAGAAGTATAGGTACAGGGTGTGTTTGAATTGCGTAATTCTACCTCATGTATTCCCTAGGTCAGTAACCAACATCCTCCAGACTTTTATCTCGTATTTCATTTCCCCTTCTTGCTTTATCTCAGCTTCCCAATCATCAATCAACTTTTGGATATCTTCATCTGTTTCATCCCTGTATGCCGTGGTGGCCTCTGCTATCAGGTGCTTAGCAGGCTTGTGGCCCCTGTGACCTTCCATCAGGTTGGGTCTCTTGGCTGCCTGGGGGGTCGTGGCCTTACTTCCACCATCACGTCCTCGTTTTGCTGGAGCCATGCCCTTTTCCTTAATGGCTTGTAGACATTCAAACACTGTTAGATTCATAATTCCATTCACATTAACCCATCATGACTAGTCATGCCTTACTTCTCTGCCTTACCTGGCCTGCGGTGGGTTAAGGTAACCCTATGCCAACAAGTGGCTAGGGGAATTGGGTTCCAAGCCCGGTTCCCCAATCTCTTCACCACGCCTTTCCCCCTTTCCATGGTGTAGTTACTAGTCACCCCCCTGTAGTTGGAGCTAGGCCCGTCCGGAACCAAACTTTTCAATTTCTATCATACCCACATGCCCCTCCCTCAACCAACAGTTTCTTGCCAAGGTTGTGCTTTCCCCTCTACCACTTATGCCACCTGGGGTCTCTAGCTACGCTCTTTCTACCATGCATATGCAAATGCCAGGGTTGTCTTAGCAAATTGTTGGCATTGCTAATGTCCCATCCCCTTGCCTACAGCTCTTGCTTACCTCTCTCGGCATCACTCGAACCCCCAAACATGACTTGCCCGGTATCCCCAATACCCTCGGTTTGAGCAAATAGGTAGCAGCTTGTATCTCGTCTCGACCTCGTATTATCCATGTCATTGCCAAGACTTTGGCTTAAAAGAAATATGAATGACGCATAGAGTTGGGCCATGGCCCTCCCTTTCCTTCCTTGGTTTCTCCCTGACTATGCTAAGCCCCATTGGGACGACCTCCTGCCTCTCCCTTCCCCCCCAGCAGAACCCCCACTAGTGCATGTAATTGCCACAGGAACCCGACCAGAGCATATAAATTATAGGAGCAAGACCAAACTACAGACCAGAGAACTGTCGCTAGCCCGCAAACAAAGTTCCTTCGCCTCTCTTTCGCTCTAAACTTCCTTCCTTCTCCACTGCAAAATTCACTTGCCCAGCACATCGAATACCGCTCCTGTCTCTGCCACTGCTCCTTATTCCTCCCTCTGCCACCTTTCCATCCCACATCCTATGCATTCATGGTTAAGGACACTGCACCCCCTATGTTAAGCATGTGGGAGGCGGTTGTAATAAATGTCGTGGTACTAACCATGTCACCTCAAAGCTTGTCGCCTCTGACACCCTCTCTCATCCCGATCGAGAGTTCTTTTTTTTTAATTCTTTTGAATATATATATATATATATATATATATTTATATATTATATATATATATATTAATATATATTATATATATATATATATATATATTATTATATATATATAGATATATATATATATATATATATATATATATATGTATATATATGTATATATATGTATATATATGTATGTATACATATATGTACACATATATGTACACATATATGTACATATCTATATATATATATACATATATATGACATATAGTGACAGGACTTTTTTCATCAAAAAAAATTGTGGAGGTTAGGGTTTGAGCACTCTCCATGGCCTCCCCTTGGGCCTCTGGTTCAGGCCTTTGGTGCCCTGTTTGCCATGGCAGATCTGTAACAGCATCTTGGTGCCCACTCCTTCAAGGATATGGTCTTTGGTTGATCAACAGAGCAGGCTTCATTCTTCAACAAGTTTGCCTACCGTTCCGCCTTTTGTACATGACTAGAAGGAAACTCTGACAAAGAAGAAACAACACATCCACAACAAAAAGAGCTACCTAAGAGGAATGAAGACACAATGAGAAGGATCACTAAGGATACTCAGGAAGAAAAAGGCAAGGCCGCAAACACACCCTTCCTTGCTAATGTAAATCCTTCAAAATATCAAGAGCAACCGTAGGATCAGGGGAAAATGACTAAGAATAAGTGCAACCCAAAAGCCAAGAAAATCCCAGAACTAGAAATCTAGGACTCCGACGTAGTAGTGTATAAAGAATACATGCAAGAACACACAGTAATATGCAAGGTCATGGGCATCTGACCAACGGAAAAAACCCTGAACTGGTGGATTCAAAGAAAATGGACACCCAAAGGGGAGATCAGACTTTAGTTGGGCTCCAAAGGATTATTCACAGTCATATTTGACCTCCTAGAAGACAGAGACAAAATATTTGAAGGAGGACCCTATTTCTACAAGTTAGCTGGTTTATACATGAGATTTTGGAAGGAGAACTTCACACCAGAAAAAGAGGATTTTAAGAGGGTTCTAGTCTGGGTAAGCCTCTACTCCTTATGAGTTGATTATTGGGATCCTTCAGTCTTGAAAGGTATATGAGACCAGCTAGGGGAGTGCATCAAAATGTTTGAAGGAACCATAACAGGTCACTATATTTCTTATGCCCAAATTTGTGTTTATATAAATGTCTCTGGTGCCATGCCAGAAGCAATTAAATTAATCATCACGGACGAAGTCTAGCTGAAAAGTATAGAATATGAACGTATTCCCTTCCAATGCAGGAAGTGTCATGAGCATGGGCATCTCTTTAGATGCTATCTAATGAATAAAACCCCTCAATTGAAAGAGCAAGCAAGTAAATGAAAAGATAGAGAAGGATTTACTAAAGTAATCTCCAGGAACAAGAACAACAGGAAAAAAGATATCCCTAAGAAGAACCAATTTAAAGAAGTAGGCTAGAACTAGTTCAATGTATTGAACAGTAGCCAGGAGAAAATGGATCCTAACGAACTGATAGGAGATGAAGCAGGAGAGGAAGAAATGATCCCAGTAGATAGGGAACATGATGATAAGGATACAAGTTATACCGACAGAGGAAAGGAGCATGCACAAGAGGATAAAGAAATGGAGGAAACTGAAACCAAGGAAACACTAGAGGAAAATTCCATAGATAAATCCCTTGAGGGGGTAGACCTTGCAACCATTGTAGAGGAATGGAAACAGAAAGGAATAAATGCCATATCGGAACAACAGTTACAAAAAATCGAAGGAGCTTATCTCGTACAAGAAGAACTAAAACTCAAAGCTCACCATCCAGCAGAAGAAAGCACAGTCTCAAAGGTATTATTAGCAAATATTCCAGTAGAAGCACTCAACCTCAAAGGCTCAAGTTGAAAGCAAGGGTGAAACACCACCAGTAAGATCCTCCAAGATCTAGTCTCCAAATTAATCAATGAAGGAAAGGTAAAGGCTTTGGCTCTATACCCTTCTCCATGTCAATGAATTACATCTCTTTGAATATTAGGAGACTGAATAGTCATGGGAAGAAACATATCTTAAAAAACAGAATCCTATCTGATCATTCTGAAATCCTGCTAATTCAAGAAACTAAACTTGATTCAACTAACCCCCCCCCCTTCTCAACTCTAGCTTCAAGCCATACAACTCCTTAGACAACTCGGTTACAGGTACGACATGGGGAATAATGACCTTCTAGAAAAACTCCAAATTTGGCCTCATTTCCTCTCTATCCATTAATCATTCCATAACAGTGATCCTGAGAATCATAGGTACCAATGAGAGAATTTGCATAACTAATATTTATGCCTCGCAAAAGGTGACAAACCGTATCAAAATGCTTGAAAACCTCTCCACTTGAACCTCTTCACCATCCTCTCAAAACCATAGCAGGTGATTTTAATATGATAACTAACTTTTCTGAGAAGAAAGGAGGTATCCAAAAGCTCGATAAGGACTCTAAGACTTTCCTCACCACCATTGAAAACCTCAACCTCATCAAAATTCCCACCAGCAATGGCATTTTCAACTGGAATAATAAAATAGGAGGAAACCATCAAATTGCTTCTCGTTTAGACCATTTCCTTTTATCCGAGGCAACTTATCTCACCTCCTCGGAAATGGAGGTGGTAATCCTAACACAAGCAGGCTTTGATCACTAGCCAATCTCTCTCAAGATTCAAATTTCCGATCGTCCAAAAAATAAGCCTTTCAGTTTCGAGGCCTTCTGGTTGGATCACCAAGACTTCAACAAAGAGGAAAAATGACTTCAACAAATCTGGGAGGAAAGAGCCATCGAGGAAGAAAAGTTGTGGCAACAAAAAACTAGAATAAATTGGTTGAAATGTGGGGAAAGGAACACAACTTTTTTTCCTTAAAACAATGATAAGGTATAGGTGAAACAACAAAATTATTTCTTTGAAGAACCAAGATGTTCATCTCATTCACTCTCAAGAGGAGTTGGAAACAAAGCTCAATCACTATTTCAGCTCTCTTCTCAAAGAGCCAAGGAATGACCAGGATCAGGACATCAAAATAATCACCAAATATATCCCCAAAATCCTCACGGAGGATGATAAAAAAATGATCCTAAGGAAAGTCTCCCTTGAGGAAGTGGAATATGTGGTCATGGGAATGCCCAATGGAAAAGCACTATGCCCGGATGGTTTCAGCATTGATTTCTACAAATCTTGTTGGCCTATCAATTTTGAAGTGCATGCCCTTACGGAAGAATCTCAAATTTAGAAGTCTGGCCCTAAATCCCTTAACTCCACCTTCGTAACTATGGTTCCCAAGGTATCTCTGTTGATTCCCTGGACAAATTTAGGCCCATAGCCCTCTGCAGTGTCATCTACAAAATAATGTCCAAAGTTCTCGCCAATCAAATTAAAGTCATCCTCCCTCTCCTCATCTCCCACCAACAGCCTAGCCACGTGGAAGGAGGGAAAATCATGGATAATAGCATCCTCTCTCATGAGCTTATCCACTCTATTAAATACAAAAAAAAACTTGGTATGATGATTCAGCTAGATATGTCCAAAGCCTTTGACAAAATTAGCTGGAACTATATGAGACAAGTCCTAGCAGCATTTGTGTTCCACAAAGAAATCATCAAGTGGATCGTGGCTATGGTGTCGGGAGATTTCTTCTCCATCATCGTGAATGCATCCCCTTCTCAACCCCTTAATCCTTCTAGGGGTATCATGAAAGGGGATCCAAACTCTCCCTCCCTCTTTTTTATAATCATTGAAGGGCTAAACCTCTCTATCTTTGTTGCCTTGCAAGATAATAAGCTCTCCGGTATCCAGCCCCATGCCTCTACTCCCCCATAAATGCACCAACAATAGTTGGATGATACCCTTCTCTTGGGCCTCCCATCTATCAAAGAAACCTCCTCTTTCTTGTCCAATCTTTCAGAGTTCTCTACTACATCTAGAACCTACATCAACCCTGTGAAATCCAAGTTGTTCTTCTTTAACACTTTGCTGCCCATTTGCAGGAACATCGCCAGATTCTTGGTCATTTCCATTAGTATCCTCCCATCCACTTACCTTGGTATTCCCCTTACAAACAGGCCTCTCTCCTGGGCCACTTGGGAGAACCAGATTAACAAGATGGAGAAAAGAATTTCCAACTAGACCTTCAAATCTCTCAATTTGGCAAGTCATCTTATCCTAGTCAAATTTGTATTACATGCCATCATGCTCTACTTGTACTTAGCTATGGAAGCCCCAAAAGTGATTTCAATCAAAATCAGAAACCTTCAGAGGAACTTCTTATTGAGAGGTGCGGAGCGGAGGTGAAACAGAAATGGGCTCTGGTGGCATGGGAAAAAAAATTGCAAGCCCAAAAAAGATGGTGACTTGGGTCTTAGAGACATAAACCTCCTTGGAAAGGCCCTCAGAGCCAAAAGTTTATGGAGATGGATTATAAACCCCAACTCCACTTGGGGAATCCTATGGAAAGTAGTATTCCCCCTCCCTCTTAGAAGAGAAAATCATCAGGCTAAATGGAAATAACAAGGTTCAGTCATCTGGAACCAATCATGGGAGAACAGGGATATCATTCAAAATCATAGTTTCTGGGAAATATGCAATGAAAGAAAGGCTCTTTTTTGGGAGGAAACCTAGCAACAAAGGCAAAAACTTGATCAAGATCATTATCACCAAATCAAGGTTGATATTAAAAATTGAAGGAAGATCAAAGTCATCTAGTACTAGAATACGAGTAACCAAAAGGACAGATGGAGAATTTAGATGGAACAAGAGGATTGGACTGCCCATATGAACCCCAAGCCTAGTTGTACCTCTGATCAAAACTACAAAAAAAACAAATCCTCCTTGACTCTGCCGAGGATCAACTCAGATGGGGAAAAACTCAGCTGGACACTTCAATTTAAAAAAACCCTACAGATACATAGCTAAGAAAGATCAACTTGAACCAGAACTGAAGTGGAACACAATCTAGGACAGGAAGCACTGGTCGAAAATATCTATTTTTCTATGGTTATTCATGCATAGAAAGATTTTAACATGGGACAACCTAAGAAGAAAAGGATTTATTGGCCCATCGAGATGCCCTCTTTGCTAGCAAGAAGAAGAAACCCCCAATCATTTGTTAAATGTTTTCTAATTCGCGTCCAATTTATGGGATTGGATTTATCTCGTCTTCAACAGCTCTGATTGGGACCCCTCATCTATTCTAAGTGCCATCGCGAACTGGAGGTTTGTCTTCTCCTCACATCCTCTGGTTAGCCGTGCATGGAATTTAATTCTTGGTCTGATCTCCTGGGATTTGTGGGAGCGCAATGTAGGAATCTTTCATGGCATCTCCAGCTAGGAGGAAATCATAATCTCGAAGATCAAAAGTGCAATCTAGGAAACAGTGACCTCTCTACCCACTCAGACTATGAAAGCCCCTTCCACCTTCTTCAAAGAGAGAATTCTCTCGATGTTGGATTTTATTCAGATCAAGGTCCACAAAGTCACCCCCCTCTACAGGCTTGAAACTAAAAAAAACACCTAGACGCCACTAGATAAGGGGACTTTCAAGGTCAACTACGAGGGCACAACTAAGGGGAATCTAGAACCAACCAGTTTTGGAGGAGTCTTCAGAAACTCTAAAGGAGAGATAATCTGGATATATGAGGAAAATATAGGTTTCGCCACAAACAATTCCGTAGAACTTCATGCCCTCAAAAATGGCATCACCACAATGCACAACCTAAATCTCAGTCCTCTGATTGTAGAAGGAGATTCCACGTTGGCCACTCAGATTGGAAAAAAAGTTCAGTAGGGGATCGAGGTGGATAAAATTTCAGAAAATTGGCACCTAAAAAAAATAATACAATGGATCAAGAAAGGAATTGATAGCATGGTAGGCTTCCACTTTCAAGCAATCAGAAGGAAGGGAAATAAACTCGTGGATAGGTTGGCGAATAAGGGTACACTTGGTAACCCTATGCCTGAAGTCCTGAGCATGGTAGGAATTGGAGGAAGGTGAACTCTGTCAATAATGCACATCAATAAATGATGAAGATAACCACTCTACCAAACAATAACCGTTCGCATACCCTTCATCATTTCAAGGTTGATTCTTTGTTCCATTAGATGGATAAGTTGATGGCACACACGCACAAACTCATCATTAGTTTTCCTGATTCTAGTGCCCATGATTTCGCCTCCCCTCTCCCTTGTGTGACCGTCGCCTCCTAGTCACATCCTCTCTGCTCAAATAATTCCTCCACCTCTATGCATCAGAACTTCGCATGCTTCCCCTTCTCGCCTCTTCACCCTACTCTAGGCCTCCCACCATCACCTGAATTCTATATATTTTCCCCTCCCCCTTCTCTCCCTCATTCTTCTCTCTGCCTTTATCCCTCTCTGTTGGTCCTTCACACTTTCATCCCCCTTGCTCCTTAACCCTTATGCTTCTCTCATGGCCCCAAAGAACTGCTCCACCCCTAGTTCCAGTCAGGGAGGTGCGTGTAGTCGCGGTGCCTCTCGCTAGTAGTCCCTGGGTTTGCCCACCACCACCCTCAGGAGTCCTCTATAAGGTGCACAAATCTATCCTACGTGGCGACAGTAAACCCTAAAACTCAGCAGCACATTACCGAATTAGAAGCCCAAGTAAATGTTCTCCGTAGAGAGGTCACTATTGAGGAGGTTGAAACCAACTTTGCCTAGATTCTGGACCCTGCCTTCACCTAAGCGTGCGAAAACCTCTATGCACGAACTATCGAAACATGGTGGAAAATGAAAACCATCATGGGATTAGCAATGCAAGAGCAGGAGGAGCGCACCAAGGCACTGGAAACAAATATTGACAGGCTGACTGAGAAGTTTGTTTTGTATGTCGAAGCCATCCACCACTGTAGATTCATTACTGGAGACGCACCACATTAAATAGTCACAAAAATTAAGTCGATGACGAAGGTCCATTCGACTGCTGGAGGATCCCCAAGCATCAAGAAAGAGGCTGTTGGGGCCTCCACGAGTCGACGAAACACCACCATCCTGTGGGAGGGAAGCTCTCAGGAGACTCCCATTCGTCTGGACGTGGATCTAGTAACCATGAATTAACAGTGACTTCATCAACCTCCTTTTTGTTTTTTTCCTCTGCGAAGGGCTTTCTGTCGTGGAGAAAAATGACTTTTGCTTGGTCTACCTCACTACGATTTCCTTATCTTCTCTCGGTTTCTATTCTCTCAGTTTTGAGAATGTTGTAAAGAGGGTTCCTCTCGGTTTCCACCTCTGTACTCAGAACCCACTTTTTTCATGGCTGCACTATAAAAAAGACAATTCTATGGCCATTCCAGGGATTCCAGTTGGGTCTTGTGTCGTGATCTCTCTCCCACACAACCCAAATTATGTAATTTGTCAGTTTCTAGAGTAATAAATTTTATCTTATTCACATTTTATTTTTTAATTTGGTTTTTTAATTTTTGTATTTTAATTTCTTTTTTGTTTTTTAAGTCTAATTTTATTTTTAATTGTTTTGAATTTTAATTTTTTAATGTTCGTTTTTTTTTTTTTTTAAATATTATATTTAATTATTTTAAATTGGTGTTATTTTCTTTGTTTTCTTTTATGATATATCTTTGTTTTTCTAATTTTAATTTTTAAAATTAATTCTTAAATTTTTATTTATTTTGTTTTGTTTATTTAAATTATTTTTTTAGATATTTTTTAATTTTTCTTTCTTAAATTTTTTAATTTTTATTTTAATTTATTTTTTCTAATGAGGTTTTTATTTTTTATTTTTATATTTTTAACTTTAAAAATGTATTTTAGAATTTTTAGGTTTTAATTTGTTTTTCTTTAAACTATAATTTTTTTTGAAAAATTTCAGTTTTTTATTTAGTTTTATATTTATTTATTTTTCTGTTAATTTTTTAATTTTTTTTTTGCGAGTTAATTTTGTTTTTTTACTTTTTTTATAGGTTTTATTTTTTTTGCTTATATATATATATATATAGTATTTGATTTTTTTTTGTCATACATTTTTATTTTTATGTTTTATTACTAACATGAAAATCACCAACATTTAAAAAAAATTATGCACACTTAATTCATTAGAAAATTTAAAGTGCAAAAATTAAGCCCTCTAAACAAAAAGGGTCTCATCAACACTTTTCAAAATCAACATGAAAATCTCTAATAAAAAAAATGTGTTCATACTTGATACATAACAAAATTTAAAGTGTAAAAAATAAGCCCTTTAAAAAATGTGTTGATGCTGCATCAACACTTTTCAAAATCAGCATGAAAATCACTAACATTTAAAAAAATTGTTCATACTTGATACATAAAAAAAATTAAAGTGGAAAAAATATGCTCCAAAAAAAGGTGAATTCTAAATCAACATTTTTCAAAATCGAGTGACTTTTTTCTACCTCAAAAAAATGGGTACTAGGTCACTTTATCGTTTGATCGGTAACTATGTTATCACCTGCAGAGTGGTTGAAGTCTCATATGAGATACTAATGTGGGGTTGTTGGAACTAGGTTTCCATAGTGAGATGAGATTGCTAGAACCCTGAAACACTAAGACCTCAGCTTACGACAAGATGTGGGCATTTAGCAAACATAGTAGTCATCTTGAGACTACACATTGCATAGGGATTCACTCGCTCTTACGCTCACTAGTTAGTGTGTAGGTCACGACATACAATAAGACTATGGATGACATGCCTTATTCTTCTGATCACTCTTGTCAACATTAGTAGAACAAGACATTGTTCACCACTGGAACGCTCTAACATATTAAGCTATTAGCAGGCTATCAATTTTTTCAACCATTTGAGACTTTAAAATATATTTGGTTCAATAACATATCATGAAACAAATATAAACAACAATACCATAACAATAGAAACATACACACACATTCACAAGTATAAAGGAGGCATCTTGTCTTTCTTTATAGTAGTTAAACATAAAATAAACAAAGGCGCAAGGCGCTACAACCTAAACCATGTATAACTCAGCTCACCAACCTTCATTACTTTCTTAGAGTACAATAGGACTATAAATACAGTACCAAACCATACAAACGACACCATAGATGATTGATTTTATCCTTTATCTTGCAAGGAAACTATAGACACAAACACTATCAGTTGAAACTATTGTAACAAAAAGACACATTTTCAGCAATCCGGTAGTCACAATCTAATTGTACAACCCTCGATCTATCTAAAATAGGTCCTTGTATTAAATCCTCATGGCTTCTCAGGTGGGACAGGTAGACCACCTGAGATTTAGGGTTACATATGCGAGGGCTGAAGGATAAATTATGTGTGGAGCGTATTCACCACTAGATGCTTGCTAGGTTTGGAAATCGGTCTAGTGCATGTGAGTTTAAGATTGAAGATTTCTTGGAGCATGTACATGAATGGATGCTTGCAAGGTTTGACAACCATTTTAGTGTGTGTGAGTAAAATATTTCATGGAGGTATATGAACATTTTGAATGCTAGCCAAGCATGGAAAACCACTCAGTATTTGTGGCTCTAGGAAGAAAAAGAAAACTAAAGATAAGTATCTTCCATTAATTAATGAATTTTTTAACTATGACCATGATGTAGTTTTATTTAAAATTATGATTTATGATGATGTGAATTATGGACTAATTAGATTTTCTATAATTAGAAGTAAAATAATATTATTGGAACCACCTCATGGATAAATTTTCTAATGAGGTATGATTTAATCTATTACAATTTCTTTATGATGAGTCTCATGAATATTTCTATTCCATGATGTAGGGAAGACATTGGACTGTCTGGTTTGGGTGATTGAAGTTGACTAGAAAGTTAAATCGAAACAACGTAAAGATGGCAAAGTGCATAGAAATGAACAGGGTCATTTTGGTGATGCTAAAATCCAATATTAACCATGAATTTCCATAAATAATGCAATGATGAATTTGACTTGTATCAAGGGAATTAAATGCCTTAGTAATAAAACTATTCCGATGTGAGGAAATATTGCTAAGGGAGGGGGGTGCCTAAACTTGGAAGGTGATGGATTGCACAGAATAGGGAGTACAAGATGGCACGAGGGACTAAGAATCAGAAAATGGGATGGCAAGGCATGAATTGGATTTCAAAATTGTCATGGACATGATGGATTGGGATTAGGGGTACCTTGGGTGTGTCGTGAGAGGTAAGAAGCTAGCTTTGTTGTTGAAGGAGCACTAAGCATGGTAGACAACAATGTTGGACATGGAGGAAGAAAAAACTTCGGAAGGTAATCTATCAAGCTAGAAAAGGCACCTTAAGAAGCATAAAGAGCCACTGAAAAATGGTTGATATAATAAATTGTATGCCCTTTTTTATTTCGGAAAGAAGATCCACATATATAATTTTTTTTGTCAATGTTTCGGAGCCACTAAGTGGTTCCATTGTCAAGAATTATCTGAGTGAAGATGAAGAGAAGAGATAAATTATATAGTATAAAGGGAACCTTAAAAGGCAAACTAGAGGAAGTCATGAACCCTAACGAATTTGGGTCTGATCTTTCTATCCCTATAGGTTTTTAAGAAGTCAAGATTTGTTTCTCTTCTGCCAATTTTGATCTTCATATTTTCATGTGAACGAACTTCATTGTGAACACCCCTTCCATACTAGACTAAAATTGTAGTATTCAAGATTTTGTGGTAGGAGGATTTATTTGGGAAGGAAGATACACATATATAATATTTTTTGTCAACATTTTGGAGCCACTAACCAATTTCATTATCAAGACTTATATGACTGATCATGAAGAGAAGAGATGAATTATATAGTATAAAGTGAACCTAAAAAGGTCGACTAGAGGAAATAATGAATGGTGATGAATTTAGGTGTGATGTTTCTTTTCTTATAGGTTTTTAAGAAGTCAAGATCTTCTACTCTTCTGCCAATTTTCATCTTCATATTTTGGTTGAGCAATTGTGAAAGTAAAACATAATTGTAACTAAGGTACATTTATAAATATTACAATGATTTATGTTTGGGGTTAAACATGTTTTTGTATTTTTGTTCAAGATTTAAAAACCGAGGATGGTGTCTATCTAAGGGGGTGGGAATTGTGACAACCCCTTTGGGAGAATCCCTCTCTTGAAAACATTTCTAACATTTATGTAATCAAAATATAGAGCTTAGGGAGGAGGTTAATGGAGAAATTAGAGAAGATAAACACTAATTCCAGCCATGGGGATGATTGGTGTTCCTTAATGGGATGACTACAAATTGATGAAATGGGAGGAAGTGTGTGGGATTCCCCAAGATATAGGATGAGCCCATACTCCTCTTGGGACAAGCCAACAAGGAAAAGAGGATTGTTCATTAATAAGAAGAGGCAATGTTGACATAGGAGGTTGTTGGAGAATTAAAGTGTTTGGTTCTTAATGGAAAAATAAACTAGTTGGCATAAATTTGATGGGAATACAAAGGAAACTTATAAATGAAAAGATATGGTAGACTAGTGGAGTTGTGCGTATCAAAGGGAACCATGGGCCAAAGGACTTGCCATTGGTGGAGAGTGCATGATGGCACACAACTAGTGAAATAGTTAGAGGATTTACATGAAGATGATGGGGGGTAATCCTCCTAGGAATCAGTCCACAATGTTCTTAAACAAAAGAGAAAAAAATTGTGTGGAAGAATAAAGAATAGACGTAGTGCAAGGAAGCGAAAGAGTATTCTGGGGAATACCATAAGGAGGAATGGGAAGAGAAAAATAAATATCCTTCTGAGGAGCTTGAGAGAAGTGTTTTGTGGGAAAATGAAAAGGAAAAGAAAACATGGGTTGAGGATATCAAAAGGAACTAAGTGATAATAGCAAGTGCACACAACAAGCGAGGGAAAATTCCACAATCTTGGGTCGAGCGAACATAACAAAAGTAAATAATGTGAATAGGTTCTTTCAGATAAAGAGGAAGGGAAATCTAACAAGAAGACATGACCTTAGGTGAAGGAAGTGAAGGACCTTGGGTTTCCAGTTTGGAGTAGAGACCTTGACCCCCTTTTGGATTCCTAGTATTGAAAAAGTTGTTTTCTCTATGCCTTTCAAGGTTATACTATTCGTTTGCATTTTTCCAGTGTCTTTTAGTTTCCCAAATTTAGGGTAGAGGCACTAGGGTATCAATGTAGCTTGTTGTTTGGTGGGACAAATGAGTCACGCACGAACTTGCATAAGTGTCAAGGGAAGAGGAAATGACGAGACCTTCTTGGAAGTTAATGTAACAAAATCCTCATCTCAAGATCTCAGGGTCTCATACCTCAGGGAGCCCTTAGAGGTGTGCACAACCGTGATAACAAGAGACATAGGTGGAGACAAAGATTTAATTGAAAATTTCCATGAGGAATTTCCATCTTGGTTCTCAAGGTTGTGCTATGGAACCCAAACAAAATTAATGGTGGAAAGTCTAAGGATGGAGGGCTGAAGGCATGAACCATAAAAAGGGGCAAATTCATTATAATTTGGATCTTTTATTTCACCCTAAGGGCTTGGGCCCATGGGATCTAGGCTAGGTGGTTATATGATGTGTCTCAGGGCTAACATGGTGCGAAAATAGATCATATCATAGGGTAAGGAGGCCTAAAATGAATTAAATGTGGCATTCCAAGAGGATTCCACATGAAGGGAATGATGTTGAGATGAAATCATCTCGACCCTTGGGGTCTTGGGACCTCAAGAGGATTCTAATGGAGTATGTTAAGAAAGGGACTAGGCACTGGGTATTGAGATGGAAAATCCCTTTTCTTCAATTGTTGTGATAAGTATATCTCACCTTTGAGCAATAGGATGGGGCATGAGCGATAGATCAAGGGAGCGAGGGCTGAGTGTTGGGAAATCCTTCTTAGCGATTAGTAGGAAACTCCCTATCTTATCCCAAGCCTTTATTTTTTAATTTTTCACTTAGCATCGAGGAAAAGGAGTGGTTTAGGTTGAGACAACATAAAATGGGAAATGACTGAATTGAAAGGTTAGGGGTTGGACCAGCAAGACCATGAGTTGATGATGTGGCAGTGCCTCATGAGCAAGGCCAAGGACACCTATACAAGTAGGATGACTATGTGAACCTCTAACTAGGGAAGAAGAGTTGCCACATGGGATCCATGTGGGGTCCACGTGGAAACATAATGTTGATGTAGCAAGTGTCTTAATGGCTTGTATAAACGACGATATATTTTGATTTGGGAGTCATTTTTTGATAAAGTTTATAGTGTTGGAAAGGTTTCGCTGAGTCAAAAATAATGGTGGTGCTATTTTTTGTTTCAAGGATTTTCAATGATGAAATTTAAATACCTTATTTCAATAATAAGATATTTGAGGTTGGGTCAATGATAATAATTCCTTATTCTTCCGATGGGATGGTCTATGTGGTAGAAGGGGGTGTTACAGATAGACTCCCTAGTGGATTCACTAGCTCTATTACCTCAATAAATGCTTAAAAGGAAAGGAGCAATTTCTCCATCAATATTTCCCTTAGATCCATTAGATGATGTGTGGCATAGTGTATATGAACTCTCAAGATTGAAAGAAGGTTCACCCAAATCATCTTATCTAATGAGACAAAGGATTCATACATGATCATGTTAATGTGGGCGTTAACACACCTATGTTAACAAAGGAGAAACGAACAATACTAAGGCTCTTCACACAACCCCAGTTGTTTGGGATGGTCATTCTCGATGGGTTTTAAGGATCCATTAGCCTTTCTCTTCCTCCATATGAAGAAAAATATTGTTAAGCTACCTAAGTTTATGATAATATAAATATACTAAGGTAAGATTAATTAAAATACCTAAATTAAAGGATTATTTATAAAATTCCTAAAATAAATCTAGAGGAATTGTTCGCTTTAGGTTTTAAAATTAGTAATTATATTACAACTTTTAAAATATTATACAAAGATAAACTAAGGCTAGAATGTTAAGGTAGCTAGCGCTATAAAAGGAATGAAATATAATCAATTGTTTTCAAGAAATTATAATCAATCTAACTACTAAGAGAAAGGATAAATATTTCTTCTATAAATGTGATAAAGAAAAAATGAACAAAGGCATTAAAGCATGACAAGAATGCTTTTATATAAACCTAACATTAAGAAAATATAGGAAGCATTATAACTGGCCTACAGTTAGCACTTGGCTAAGACTTATGATCGAAAGAGCATCCAAAACATATGACATCATTTTAAGTAAAATTGTCCCCTAACTCATAATTAATGAATCAAATTAATTAATCATCAGGTCAAAACTGAAATAAGTAATTAGGGTAAAATTTATAATGAATAATCTACTACATATTCATTTTTTGTTTTGTTAAGCTTGGCAGATCCATCCATTTTCTATTATATATAAGGCAAATTTACACCACACAAGTTGACCGGGTGGCCTCAACTTGCCCCGAGGGGAAACCATGTTTGTTGGCCACTGGTCGGCATTATAAGCCATCCAAAAATAGAGTTATTTCAATCTTTCTATCCAAGCTAGATAAGTCTCGATCTCATGTCTAGATACTACATAACTGTAAGAACTAGCATATGAAATAGGAAAATTAAAAGCTAACTACATAAACAAAAATTATGCATGGGGAATCTAGTCATTCTGCTCATCAAAGGTAGATGCAACAGGAGAAGGATCTTCAACAGTTGCCCCAGGCATTCCATAGAGCTCTAGAATGCAAGGGATGTGGTGGTCAATCCTATCCATCATGATGTCCTTTTTGTGTAGCTGGAAGAGGATTTTCTCCATATCTCTTTTGTAATTCGGTAGGCCCCGGACTGTAACCTCCATCCCCACAGAGATTTGTTCCATTACTTTCCAAGAAGGCTCTCCATTAAGAAATACAAATAGAGAGTGTGTTTAAACTGAGTAATTCTCCCATGGGTATTCCGTGGATCTGGGACCGGCATCCTCCAATTGTCAAGCTCGTCCTCTTATTCACTTTCCGCTTAATCTCTGCTTCCCAGTCTTCCATCAACTTTCGTATTCCCATGTCTGTCTTGTCTCGGTATGCCATTGTTGCCTCTACCATGAGGTGCTCTATAGGTTTATGACCCTTGCGATCTTCCGACGTGCTCGGCCCCTTGTTTGTCTGGGGCGCCAGGCCTCTCCTACACGCCTGCATCCTCTTGCTACTCCAACCATAACCTATTCAGTAGAGCCCTGTTGACATCCAAATGAAGTTAGATTCATCAAACCTTTCTCAACACTCCACCTTTGCCATTCATGCATTGCCTCTCTTACATACTTCTCTGCGTTTTAGCCAAACTCTTTGCAGAAGATGAGAGCCATGTGAGCACTAGAGTTGCACGAACTCTGTAAGAAAATTTCTCTCTACAGTTCAATCTCTTGATCTCTCCTAACTTTATTTAAAAGCTTACCATATATGGACTATGTAATTTAGAGAGGTTTAAAATATGGAAATTTCATCTACATGACATTATGGAGAGGTTACATGGCGCCTGAGTACGCTTTACGCGGACAGCTTACAGAGAAAGCAGATGTATTCAGCTTTGGAGTTCTTTTACTTGAGGTTATGAGCAGAAGAAAGCAACATGTTTTGGGTGATGACAGGGAGTTTCTCATTGAATGAGTATGGTTCACGTGGATCTCATAATTCTAGCTGAAATTTTCTGAAATTTCCATAACTAACTAAAGTGTGATGCTGTTCTTGTTGATATTGACCACCCAGGCATGGAGATTGTATGACACAAAGGAAGCATTAGCACGTATGGATCCCACATTGGAGGGCAGTTTTTCGTGGGAGGAAGGGACTAGGGTGATTAAAATAGGTCTTATGTGCACTCAAACAGCTGCAGCGTCGCGGCCTTCAATGTCCCGGGTGGTGTCGATGCTGACAAGTGATGGAGAGTACCTTCCGTCGCCAATTATGCCTGCTTTCATAGATCTGGATTACGTGGCACATCCCGACAAAACGTTTAGTACAACATCAACATCAATCGGTACAACGACTACTTCTAGGACATTCCTAGATATCCATGCAGCTGTGGATCCGTCATCAGACATGCTAGTGCCGAGGTGAAAAGCAAGCCTAGCCTGTAAGTTTTATTTTTATGTCCACTGATTACTTAGTGTTGCACATTTAAACCGGTCAAGCCATGTATTTAAATTCAACCAGTCAAATCAATGGGCACCGTGAATGGTCTGTATATTGCGGTTGCTCTTGGCATGTCATTTTTTTTTCAAGTAAAAATGTATTTTTGATATTTCTACAATATTAAAATAGAAAAAACACAATCATTTGCGGCTGGCATAGTAGTTTATTTCATTTTTAAAATACATGTTATTTTAGTATTTAAATTATGCTTTGGTTATATATAAAAACTTCACTAAAAACTTAATTGGTCATTTAGAAAAAAGGTTAAAGAAATCAAAAGAAAAATCTAACCATAAAACACCATTACTGAACCATAATTGCAAAAGGAAGATCATGTAATTACAATAACAGTTTAAATATTATGCTCCCTGTAATATAAAAGATTTGAAAATCATTAAACTGTTATTGTAATTACATGATCTTCCTTTTTCATGATTACAAAACAAAATAAGCGCAATTTCATAACTTCATTGCTATCAATATAAAATACAAATAGCAGTTTATTATTAAAATATTTTCTTGGAAAGAAAAACTAGTAAAATTAATTATTAAAATGTTTTATTGAACGGAAAAAGCTTAGTTCTAGGTATTCGTGGTGTATTTGTGAACTCCTTAATAATAAACAAAACTTTAGGAAACACAGATTGATTGCAAAGTTTTCATTCTATATTCGAAAACATTAAATTCTTGAAGGTTGATTCCCAAGAATTCTGTATTCGAAAACATCAAACTATTTGTATGTAAAAGTGGAAGAGGCATTTCCCGATGGGTGATTATACGGCAACAAATTTATCGCAGGAGAATTAAGAGTTACGATTTCAAATATGGTGATGAGGCTCTCCCATAATTTCATTTTTCTGACCAGTGTTATAATTTGCATGGGTGTTGTTTGTATAGATAAAAGAATAACGACCTTTGGTGATAGAGCCAGGTTCTATACATGGTTCCGCATGGAATACGCATGGCATCTCCACGTCTAGGTCTTCTCAAATTAATTGTTTGCAGCTAGGACTTGGTAGTTTTTTTCACTACGGAATTATAAGTAAGGTCATTTTTTTTGTTTTTTTGGATATGGTGTATTATCTAGCAGATGGGGAAAGCTCACTTTTTACATCATCATGTGACAATATCTTGGAATGGCAGTACACTTGGCCCTTGTCATGCAGATTGTTGGATGCTCACTTCATTCATCGTACTTGTCTCATCACATCCACAATGTATTATATAGGTTTTACTCTCCTCTCAAGGGGGCAGAAAGATGGTCGTTCCATCGTCGTGGTGGCTGTGTGCCGCCTTAAGAATCATGTGTCTCTATTCATATGGTGGCTACAGGATGTCTAGGTCAAAGTGTTTGCAGGTTTGTTTCCACTCATATCCCCTCAACTGGTCATAATAGGGCCGCATTTTTGTCTTTATCATTGTTGGGTTTTACAGTGTCTTTTGGTCATTTGCAATAAGGAATTAAGAGTTATACAAAGTCGTTATCTTTCTCTTCTAAAGAGTCAATGTTCTTTGTACTCTTTCTACAAAACTCAGGGACTCGTCTGTCCTTCAAATTGGTTGTAGTCTTACCCTCTGTGTCTCACCAGACCTTTGAACCCATCGAGATTTCGTTTAGTTGTCTAGTGCTTATTTGTGGGGCGTAGTACCCCGATAACTTCTCCATTTGGTTCTGAAACACGTTATGGTCTTTCTAAATCTTTGGTTTTGCAAGTTGTGTTAATTCTAGTTGCTCCTGGTTCACAAACATTTAGGGGCTTTAGGCAGCTTGGATGGTCATTAGCTTGGGTTTATGATAGGTATCAATTACTCCTCTTCCGCCTACGTACATGTTGCTTGTGTCTTATAGTTAAATTTGCAGTTTGAATCTTTGTGAGATTGCACTCTTGGCGGGTCGGTCCTCAGGTAGTTGCTCGTTTCTCTATGTCTGTTGTCGTTCGGTTTGTTTGCATGTACTATATGGATCCATGCCAAAGATTATCCACCTGTAGGGGTGGGGCTCCTAGGGTATCCTCCTCAAGACACGTGAGTCTTTTTGGGTGGGAATCAGTTGCAAATTATTTTAATGTCACCCCTATTATGGCCAGAGAGGAAATTTTAAATCTGGAAGCTAAGGAATTCGGGGATCACAAATATTTCTCTTATTCAAAGATCATGGCAACAATTTTAAATGGGTTCTTTATCCAGGAAAGTTTCGAAGAAGAAGTCTGAATTTTATTCACTCTATCACCCAACATCGTCAAATGGAGACACTGCTCAGCATGGTCGTTCGTGGCAAGCAAGTGGATAACTATAAATTGTTTGCTATTGAGAAGGATATTAAGAGAACCTTGCAGGACATCAAGTACAATCCTGATGATATAGTGGTAATATTGAGTCATGTGGAACGTTTTGTGGTTTCAGAACTAGACACTAACTCAAATGGTTAGCAGGAAGAGGAAATTGTATCCAACCCTCAACACCATTCATGCACACTCTAATCTTCCTTTGATCCCCACCCATGGAAACTCTTCTCCTCATTCGGGAGTCATCATTTTGTACTAAAATATCCACCAAGCAAGCGGTTTTAGTTTTTGACATTGGAAGGAATTTACCTTGTCTAGTGATCTTATTTTATTTTCTTAATTTTGCAAGAGCTTACTACTTGTCTCCTATATGACCTTTACTCCATATTTTTATATGTCTACAATCCACAACCCTCTAGCTACTCTATAAGGTAAATACTTTTTGTAAAGTTTGCTAATGGTAGTTTCTGATATATGTACGCCAATATTGATGGACTCGTGATCCTCCAAGTCAGATGATGAAATGAAGGGCTCCCAATTTAATATCTTATGGAATTCTTTTTGCTACCAATAGAAATACATTGACAAAATTTACAAAAAAAAATGAAAGTGGAAGAGGCATACCGTACGATTTCTATTGGGTTTACAAAGATATATGGAATACATTAAAAAGTTTTTCAAATTATATGGGAAGGTTTTCCAGGGGTTGAGGAAAGGGGTTGATGGTATAATTACTATATTAAAATAAATTTAAGCTTGATTGATATCTGTATAATTTTAGTGATAGTTATTTATATTGTTAGTAGACTTGTATAATTTTGGTGACTATATTTCATAATTGGATAGATCTTTGATTGATTTGCACACACATATTGTAGTTGTGTAGATCTTTGATTGAATTGCACAATCCTATGGGATATTAATATCCCATAGTTTAACAAATTGTGGTCCATCCAATATTTAGTTTGGCCCAAATATAGGTTTAATTTATATTTTAAAAGAGAAAAAGAAAGAAAGAGAGAAACATAAGAGAGATTAAATTTAGGAAATAATAGGCATGCTATTAGGTAGAAGTGGATCCTTTGTTGAAATTTTATGATAAATTAGAAATATTTTGGAAATTTATTAGTAAACATTCTTTTATTTGATAAGATTATTTGAAATTAACAATAAAAATTATTTTGATTGTGAAAACAATAGTAGACTCAAATAGACTCAGGTGTGCATTATCACCCCAACACCACTCTACAGTTGGCGCTAGGGTTTTGCATTAGGGTTCCATGGCAAGACATGCAGAGGGGAGCGCTACTCCCTCCTACAATCAGGCAATCACAGAGGGAGGCAAGGAAGCAGTAGTGAAGCACTTCATAAAACCATCAAAAAAGATTTCAAAAGCAAGAGGCGAGGAGACAGTTGGAGGAAACAAATTCCAGGATCAGGAAGGAAATCAACAGGAAACAAGTAAAGAAAAGGAGAAGGGAGGCAGTAGCAGAAAAACAACCTCCACAAGAGCTACGAGAGTTTGTAAACCCAAATCGAGCATCATTCCCCGGGTCATACTAAGTGATCCAATGATTCAAGTGCATAGGGACCATATGAAAGAACATGCGATCATTTGCAAGTTCATGGGGTTATGGCCAACGAAGAGGGCATTACATATCTGGATTAGGAGCCATTGGAAGCCAAAGGGAGAAATACATTTACATCTGGGTTCTAAGGGCTTCTTCACAGTGATGTTCACAAGCCTAGAGGACAAAGACAAAGTGTTTGAAGGAGGGCCTTACTTCTATGATGCGGCAGAACTATACATGTGGCCATGGATGATGAACTTTGTCCCGGAACGTGAGACATTTACATCTGTACCAATTTGGATTAGACTATACTCATTACCTCTGGATTACTAGCAACCATATTCTTTGAAAACCATAGGCAACAAGCTGGGGCATTTTTTTAAGATATCAGAGGCAACCCTTAAAGGTAGATATACCTCCTTCACCCGAATATGTGTGGAAATGGATCTATCTAGAGCCCTTTCGGAAGAAATAATTTTAGAGGTATATGATGAAGAATGGGTGCAAACGGTGGACTATGAACACATACCTTTCAGGTGCCGCAAATGTCATGAACATGGCCATCTATTCAGAGACTACCCAACAAACAATATGGACGGCAATGGGAAAACCTCTTTGGATAGAGATCACGAAGGTTTTAGCAAGGTTGGGGGCAAAGGGAAAGGGGGTAAATGGCCACACAAGAAGATCAATGAAGAGAGACAAAAGACACAACAACTTCAAAATCCTAGAGGAAGTAGAGGAGAACGTGGAGACAGTCCAGGACAGGGAAAACATATTTAAGGAGCAGGATACAGAAGCTGAAATGGAGGATATCACAGTAAACAACCAACAGAAGGAGGATCTACCAAGCTGCATGGAGATCAGTAAGGACCATGAGATGACTCCAAGTGAGATAGGAACAGAGGACCATGAACTACAAGAGATTCTAGATAGGGAAAATCTAGATCTAGAAATATTTATGGAACAAAGAACAAAGGAGTGGGCTCCTTGCCAAAATAATATTATGATCGAGTTCAATAGCTCGTTCTATGGAGGGCACAATCGAAGGGAACGGGTGTCAAAAGAAACTACAAAAGCCAGGAGCCAAGTGGGATCAAAATGATGGAGAACTCATAGGCACAATCTCCAAAGAACTTAGGAAGGAAAAGAGGAAGGAAAAGACAGAATGAACTGCTAAACGAATGTGTAAAACTACTAATTAATTTAGGTAAGATGAAAGATATTACCAGCTATTCCTTTACTACCTTTCTTAATGAAGCTCACAACCTGGAATATTAAAGGTATAGGTAGTAGAAGGAAACAAAGGAATCTAATTAACAGAATAAAAGAAGAAAAACCAGACATGGTCTTTATTCGGGAGACTAAATGTTCAATGGACAAAATAAGAGAAATTCATAACAAATGGCTAATCAAGTATGAGTATTTAGAGGTTAAGGAAAATAACTCGGCAGGTGGGATTCTCACGTTATGGGATCCACAAAAATTTGGAATCATAGATGCTGAAGCATCTAGGAACTATCTATCTTTGGTGTGTAATCATGTTGGTGATAAGGAGACATACATGATAACAAATGTTTATGGACCTCAAAAGCAAGGAGATAAACTCAAGCTTCTTACCTCCCTGGAAGGTCTAAGAGCAAGACATCCCAATATGCCTTGGATAGTTGCAGGTGATTTCAATATGATAAAATCTCTTTCAGAAAAAAAGGAGGCACAAGACAGCTAGCCAGAGACTCTGGAGCCTTCCAAATTTTCATTATGAACATGGGACTAGTGGACACTGAGACATTTAATGGAACCTTCACTTGGCACAATAAAAGGGGAGAAGATTCCCAAGTGGCTTCCAAACTTGATAGATTTATTATTTCTGAGGATCTCCTCCTTGCAGGACCAGCCATCACAGCTTCCATTCTACTCTTTGAAGGCTCAGATCACTGGCCATTTCAGCTAGAAGCTACCTTTATGGGCACTCCGAGAAACATGCCCTTCAGATTTGAAAATTCCTGGCTTGCACGCCCAAAGTCACCAGTAACATTGATAAATGGTGGAAAGAGGAGTTGGATATTCAGGGTACTAAAATATTCATGCTCCAGTAGACACTGAAACATATCAAATTCAAACTTAAATCTTGGAACAAAAATGAATTTGGCGATATCCTCAAAGCCCGAATAGAAACTGAGCAGAAACTCCAGGAAATCAATTAGATCAATATCACAAAGGGCTTCAATGAAGAGAGGAAAAACCTAACTAACTCTTTGCAGGAAGAATGGGAGGATCGATGCTTACAAGAGGAAATTTTCTGGAGACAAAAATCTAGGATTCATTGGATTAAAGCGGGAGAAAGAAATACAAAGTTCTTCCACAAATCCACTATGGCCCATAGAGCACACAATAGAATCACAAAGATTAAAGATTCTCAGGGTATTGAGCTTGTCTCTCACAAAGACATGGAATTGAGTCTAATACAACACTTCTTCAAAATTGCGAAGGAGCCAATGGAGGATAGGTCTCGGTTCATTGATCAGTTCACTCAGTATATTCCTAAGTTGGTTACTAGAAAGGACAACCACAATCTGAATAGGCCAGTCTCGGAAGAGGAGGTCAGTGAGGTGATTAAGGAAATGCAAAGTGGAAAATCACCATGCCCCGATGGATTCAATGTAGACTTCTTCAAAACCTGCTAGGAAATAATCAAACAGGACATCCTCAAGGTTGTGGTATACTCGAGAAAATCCGAAAATTTTCTAAAAGCATTGAACGCTTCCTTCATAGCTTTAATCCCCAAAAAGGAAAATGCTATGAATCCGGATGGATTTCGACCCATAGCCTTATGTAATGTGGTGTATAAAATCATCTCCAAGGTGATAGCCGATAGACTCAAGTCCCTATTACCTTCCCTCATCTCGGAAGAGCAAATAGGTTTTGGGGAAGGAAGACAAATTCTCAACAACATCATCCAAGCACATGAGGTGGTACACTCTCTCAAATGAAACAATCAAGCAGGTATGGTCATTCAGTTGGAACTTGCGAAAGCCTATGACAAACTTAGCTGGTCTTACATCAAAGCTATTCTAAAAGCCTATGGATCTGACCAAAACTAGATAAGATGGGTTATGGCACTAGTTACCATGACCAGTTTTTCCATTCTGCTTAGTGGAGCTCCTTCAAGTACCTTTACACCTTCCAGAGGGCTCAGACAAGGAGATCCACTCTCACCTTTCCTCTTCGTCCTCATGATGGAAGGGCTAGGAAGGGCAATCAAAATGGCTAATGTTGAAGGTCGAATTTAGGGTATCAATCTCACCCTTGACGGAGAGGATAACACTCATCAACAATTTGTGGATGATACTATGTTGCAGGGCATACCCACAGTTAGGGAAGCAAGAGTAATCAAAAATATCCTAAATGACTTTGCTATGGTAGAAGGTATAGAGGTAATTCTCAACAAGTCCGAAGTTTTTTTCTTTAATACTAATATTGCTATACAGAGAAACATTACTAGGATTCTTGGTTTTCAAAGGGAACAATTGCCTTCCAAATATCTTGGAATTCCCCTTATTAACAAACCTCTAAGAAAGAAAATATGCGAACAAATTTTAAATAAACTTCAGGACAAGATCAGAAAGTGGACATGCAGATCTTTAAACTTAGTAGGGCAGCTTGTGCTCACACAGGCGGTACTACAGGCCATTCCCATTTTCATGTTTGCATTTCTCCCTGATCTTCAAGGTATTAAGCAGCAGATAAGGAGCATACAAAGAGACATTATATGGGGCAAAGGGGAAGAGAAAAATTAGTGGGCTTTAGTTGCCTGGGACAAGCTCTGCAAGCCCAAAAGCCATGGCGGCTTGGGGTTGCATGATCTGGAGACTCTCAGCAAAGTTTCGAGAGCTAAGCTTTGGTGGAGATGGATCAAGGAGCTGAATTCCCCTTGGGCCAAGCTTTGGAAAAAAAAGTATGCCAAGCATTGGCAGGAGAAGGATCATATTAGAATGTCAGGACAAATCAGGGGCTCACACATTTGGAACCTTGCTTGGGAGAATAAAAGCATTGTTCAGCAACACTGTTTCTAGGAAGTCCGAGCAGGGGACCATCCTCGATTTTGGGAGGATAGTTGGCAACAAGAATACATCCTGTACAGGAATGACCTGGCAGCCCTCAAGAGAGACATAGATAGCAAAGGTCTATTAATGGTAAAATATTTCTGGGACCAGGGAAGGAATAATGAAAAATGGAGGAAATGGAAGGATCTAAGTTACAATGATGAGAGTCCTTTGAAGGCCAAGGCAGGTGCTCTTATCCAGAACTTAGAGCATAGACGGATTTTGGTTTCCTCCTCACCTGACCAATTAAGATGGGGGAAGAATAATGAAGGTAACTTTAACCTCAAAGAGGCAAAACAGGCAGTCACAAGATTTAACTTTGTGAATACTGATAAACTTTGGAAGGAGCTTTGGCAAACTCCTCACTGGATGAAAATAACATTATTCATCTAGCTAGTGCATCAAAGAAAGATCCTAACTTGGGAAAACCTCCGAAAGAAAGGCTTCAGTGGCGCTTCCAAATGTCACCTCTATGGCTCACATGAGGAAATGATTGAACACCTTCTCAACCTCTGCCCTTTTTTTGCTAAGGTGTGGAACTAGGTGGCCTCAATCTTTATACAAACTGTCAGGGACAGTCTCAACATATCCAACACTTTGAAAAACTGGAGAAAGAACTTCTTAGGGAATGAGATTAATAATAAATCCTGGATGTTGGTACCAGGCTTTGTGATTTGGAATGTTTGGAAAGAGCACAACAGGAGGATCTTCAAAGATAAAGCTAGCAAGCCCCAGCACATAATCGATCAAATTCTAAAACAGCTTAAAGACACAGTAAAAAGCCTATTGAAGTCACTTCCTAAGGATCCTCCTCTGCCTCAAGAGGAGAATATTATACTTAATTTGGGACTCCATTCCATCAGTCCTAAAGGATTAATAAAGGGAGTGAGAACAATAAACACAGGGGCCAGTAGTTGGAAGCCCCCTCCACAGGGTTTCTTCAAGGTAAACATTGATGGAGCTTCTAAGGGCAATCCAGGGGTAGCTGGATTTGGGGCTTCCATAAGAGATCAT
This sequence comes from Pinus taeda, assembly GCA_000404065.3. Classification (NCBI taxonomy): domain Eukaryota; kingdom Viridiplantae; phylum Streptophyta; class Pinopsida; order Pinales; family Pinaceae; genus Pinus; species Pinus taeda. The sequence continues at coordinate 146,199 of APFE031249761.1, forward strand.
CAGGGGAAAAAAATACATCTTCCATGGCCACTTGGGGAAGGGTACCAATAACATGGCTGAGCTCCTGGCATTAGAGCAGTGCTTGGAAATCTTGGTGGAGGCAAATTTACAGAATGTTATCATTGAAGCAGATTCAGAATTGATCATTAGAGCAGCCAAGAAAATACACAATGGAACTTTTCCAGATAAAGTGTCGAAGCATTGGAAGCTACTACAGGTTTTTTACTGTATACACTCTCACCTGCAAACCCTTAAAACTATAAGATTTGTTCATGTGAAAAGGAAAGCAAATATGTTAGCGGATCGGTTGGCCAACGAAGGAGTGACCAATAGGGACAGGGATTTTCGGCATGCTTGGGAGTCATTACCTACCGGAAAACTGCGAGAGGATTGTTTCCATCTGGCAACCAAAGATATGGAACTATGGGTGAACAGAATTGATCGAAGGGATTCAGGAGACAGGCGGGAGGATGGGATCACCTAAATCATCTACATTTTTTTATTTTGGTTGCTCTCCTCACAAATGTGGTTTCCTGTTTGCATTTGGCACAACGGGTATTTGATGGAGAATCTAGGCAGAAGGCTCAGAAATATCTGCAGTAATGGTCTGATGGTCATCGCTTGGAAACAAAGCGCTCTGGTTTTTCCGCAAAACTGCAGATGCAAAAACAAAAATGGTATATCAAGCGGGATAAGAATGGTATCTGGTTTTTTGTTATGTGCCTCTGATTCCACTCATCATGTGACACGTTGCGACGAGAGGTGAGAGAAAACTGCCCTTGTCGGATGGTTAACCCCCGCGCTTCTTGTCTGCCCGATATCCACGTTGGCTGTTGGATCAAGGTTGGGTAATCAACAGTGGGATTTGGTTTGTGCATTTTGCTCGAGAGTTCTGGACCTGAAATTCTTTAGTGTTTTTAACCTATAGTTGTCGTCGGGTTCGTTTGTTGATTGTAGAGTGGTTTGTTGTGGATCCCAATGTGGACCCTCAGTGGGATACTTGTAGGCTTTGTGTGGGCCTCGGTCCATGGTTTCCAGGGCTTCTTTGGGCTTCTTTTGGGTTTCTGCCGACCCTGATGGCTAGGACACTCTCTCAGAGTGGGTGTGGATTCTTGTACATTGTGTAATTTTGGCTAGCTTAATAGAAGGTTCTTCTCTTACTTATCAAAAAAAAAAAAACAATAAAAATTATTTTGAAAATAAAATATATCATATAATCCTTTTGATAATATAAATAGAATTACCAATATATATTTTATATAGTTGAACATAATTATTGGTATAAATTTGATATACTATGTCATAAATCATTACATAAATAAATTATTGTCTTAGATTTGTATTGTGAAAAGAAATCATAAACTATATATTCAGCTAAGTTTAGTATTAGAGTTATTTTACATTGCTCTATAATATAAAAGTTAGGTAGATAAGTTAGCACAATTACATAGGTTTCTATTGACTACATTTTTGAATGAATGTTATTTGGACTAGGAGGGTGCTCCATTGCTAATGCCCGTCACTTTTTCCTATAACCAAAGGAGTATAGTGAGTTATATTTGTGCATATGCTATAATATGATAGTAGACAAAGGCTATCTAGTTTTTTACCCTAAAAAAGAATTTACCATTCGTGTATAGGGATCCCGTCCATAATTTCTAGTTTGTTGTTTATATTAAAAATATAACCATCAAATTTCACCCACACAAGTAAGCTTTTCCCAATAAATGTCATACCATATTTTGAAATCTTCCTTTGACATCGTAGCCCTCTCGGAGTAATGCTTCCCCACCAATTATGTTGAGGAAATGCATGTTGTCATTCATTTTTCATAGAATCATTACGTCAAAAACTTGTCATTCAACATATGCTATCATGGTATTTCTATTGAATAGGAAAAACTATTTAGGAATTTCTTCAAACAACTAGAAAATAAGAATTTCTTCAAATGTATGCTAGGTAACCTTTTCATTTTTGGGAGCAAAGTGAGGGTACTGAGCCAATGCTAGAGTTTGTTGTAGGAATACTTATACATCCAACATACACGTAAGATTTGCATTCTTCTCAATTGTGCTAAGCATTTCAGTAATTAAATGTCCACAAATTGGAACCTATGCTTCTGCTAGTTTCAATCTCTACCTCTTTTTGAACAGTGTCTTTGTGAATATTTCTGTAATGAATAATCTAATGGAAATGTTCTAGAATAAGAAGTGAGAAAAACACCCAATTGTTATGGTATTCTGGACCTTGAGCTTTGGGATGAAATACAAAAACCCATGAAGAAAGATGTAAATGTGGAAAATTCATGCCTATGTCCTCCAAAGATCCATAGGCCACATATTGATTTAATATTGATGCATATATGTGAGGATATCAACATAAGTAAGAGTTATGATATAAGATTTAAAGCAAAGGCTTTAAATGGACATAGGAATTGGATTATGAAATGCAATAGTTTGGTGGTGGATGTGTAAACATTCAAGATATTTGACACATGTCCTCAACCTTAACATAAATCAAAAGCAAAGGGATTGAAATCATATGAACAACAATTCTTAGATGATGAAGAGGAACATAATGTGGAAGATAGGTCAACATATAAATTTGGAGAAGGATATTGGTGGATGCCTAAAAGTGTGGGTTGAAGAAACATTGATCCCAATGGTGGATAAAGAAGAATATAGCAATACCTTGAGGGTGGTAGCTGGAATTGAATCCCATCACAAAAAATGAAGAGAATTTATAAATTTGACAACTCTTTTTTCTATAAGGAGTTTATAAGCCTTTCAAATCTTGGACATACAATTTATTATAAGAATTATGATCATTCAATTTATAAAATACAATGAATCATCCTTGAACGTTATCCAATCATGATGGCATGACATTCAAAAGGAAAAACAAACAATATCAATGACTATTTTTCAATAGGATCTAAATGAAATTTACATGGAAAATATAGTCTCCATTGAATTTCTAAATATTTAAAGGATAGCTATTTTTTTAGAAAAAGATACTTACAAATAAAAATAATTGTAAATCAATAGATGTCATTTTACACAAAATAATCCATGACATATAAAAAAATGGATGAGAACAACCCATCTTGATTCCTTAAGTTTTTATTTTGAGAACAACTGTAACATTCTTAAGACAATGCAATTGGGTTTAGCTTGTGTGATTTGGAGAAATGTTGGTATCAGCTCGACCTAGGTTCAATTCTTGCATGTGACATGTTCATTTCATAATGAATTTATTGTAATAAGCTTGAGCCTTGATGTCTAAGTAGTCCCTCAAGGGCTTAAACATATATATTCCAATACCTCTACACCTTGGGTTGTTCTCCTATTTCCTTACATTTAAGGAAGATGAGATTTTGTCCAATAAAAATAATTTTAGGTCTTCTCCAAGACCAAAAGTGGTTTTAACCTAGAGTATCGACAAGAATAATAGTGTCCAGCGTGGTCATGGAATTATTGATGGTATACAACAATAATTGCCCATTCCTAAAATAATATACACCAATAAATTAAAGCATGGTAGTGACTACAAAATTGAAGGCATGTGTAGTGGTTAATAATGCAAAATTTGTGTGTATAAAATGAAGAATATAAGAGTCATTGTGCATAGAATGAAGTCTATAAATATGACATGCATCTTTATTAGGAAGAATAATAATGGGAGTAAGTTGGTAGCAAACAAACAACATTTTCAAGCAAATTTTTGAGTTTAATCCAATAAAATTTTCAAATATTGTTAGAGATCCACCATGATTCAAGTTCCATACATATTGGAACTTAGATTTTTGACAACCATTCTAAATTGACTTAGATGCTATAAAAACCAAGTAAAATTATAAATCAATTAGAAGTTTGTCTTTCATAGTTTGTTGGATTTTGATAATGGATGCCAGATTAGTATTCATTTAAAATATTTCAAATAATAATGAGTATAACATCAAAACACTTACAGGAAGTGTTGAGGTAGCAACAACTCCTCTAATTTCTACCTTTATTGCAAATATTGAACAGAAAGGACCCTTCCTCCTTTTTATAATGCTTGAAATGTTGATCTTGGTTGGAGTTGTGGATTTTGATTGAACTAATTTAGATTTGAGTCTCCATCCATTTGCATGATAAGTTTCATTTCATACTGAAACTATATAATTTCTTAGTAGTTATTTACTTTATTTTAATCTTCATTCTAGTTTATTTGAGATTTTTTACTTAATAATTCATGATTGAAAAGTTTTGCTCAAAAAATTTGATAGAGTCTAGATTTTGTTATTAAAAATATTTTCTATTAATCATTCTGAGTTCAAATTCTTTAAAATACTTCACATTTCCTAAAATTTTATTATGTTATGGCATTGTACTAAGCCTCTCAACATTTGAATTTTTAGTCTTTTGCGTTTTACAACATTCTTATTTTTTATAATTTTTTTGAAAACATTCTTCACAGCCCCGTTACCAAAACTTTTACAAGTTTAGAAAAGGTTTAGAATTTTATAAAGAGTGCAACATGTTAAGGTGGATGAAAATTCAAACATGAAGGATTGTGATGAGCTCTTCAAAAAAGCAATTCCCAAAAAAACCAAAAGATCATAATTTAGTAGTTTGTATGACATGTTGCTAGGTGCGCCCAACTCCAAAACAATGAAAAATGTGTGGAATAGCATGGGTGAAGTGAAAATTGTTATAAGGATACAAAAGATTAGAAGTTGGAAATCTCACAAGAATGAGAAAAAAAAAAAAATCTAAACACCAGGAATGTGATATGTGGTAGAGGTTATAGATTGTATGAGACTTGTGGCACATTATATGGAGTTGTGAATTCCAATTATGTTCATTGTGAAACAAATTCCAAGGAGTAAAGGATGAAGCCCATGACATGTTGCATACATTGAAGCTCATTGAACATGGTGTTATATATGGATATTTTTATTGTGTGAGTGGATTAAGGATGTTTCGGGTGAACACTTCACTTATTCTCAAGGAAATGTAGTGAAGTGATTAGAAAAGAGTGAGCATATAAAATTATAACGATGCTAAGAATGAGATAATTTAGGATTTCTAAGTTAAAAAAGGAAGATTAGAATATAATGGACTAATTAAAAATTATTATAATAATAAAATCATAAATAATTATAAGAAAAATAAATATTTTAATGGATTGTAAAATGATGATTAATTTAATTAATAAATTATTATTAATTTTGTGTTATAATAAACTCTTGATCGGGTTGTGAGCGGGAAAATCTCCATCAAATAAATTTGTAATGGGAGGTACATGGATCCCAAGGGTCCTCTACGCCACCCTCCACAAGCATGAAGCACATAGAGGGGTCACTGATTGCATGTTATCATTCAATGCATGGTTGGAAGTTGTTGATAACAGGAAAATGTTGCAAGCTCTCGTCCTTCCCGTTAGTGAAATTGGCAATTATTCTATTCACGATATGTTTTGGCATTGTAGTGGAGTTGAGCAGTTTGACAAGCCAATGAGGAAATTTGTAGTGGTTGTTCGAAGGGATCGGCTCCTCTTGTAGTGGGTTCAGGTCACTAGTCTCGGGTATTTCCTTCACCTTTTCATATATCTCTTTATCATGGCTCGTCTTTATTGTCTGTGGTGTTCATGGAAGAAGGGATGCAGAGTGAATGGGATGGTATGGCATAGGTCTTCCTGGGAGGGTTATGTTGTTGATTTTTTTAGGGTTGTCTGGTTTTCTATATCCCTATGTTGGTATTCTTTGGAGTTTTGTTTTCTCGTATGGGCATCTTGATGGTAAGGTGCATGGTCCACCCCTGGTCTCTCTGGTTATGTTAGTGGAGTATCCTTTTACTTTTCTCTTTGGTTGTATTTGCTTGTGTCTCTAAATTCTTAAGGTCTTGGCCTGGTAACCATGAGGTTTTTCATGATACCCTCCATTGGTCTTTGTTATGATGGACTTATGTTCATGATTATTGGGACTATTCATGTTTCAGGGACTTGGGTTGCACTAAGAGATACGAGAGTTTTTGTATGGGTCATGTTTCTTACACTTGTTCACCCTAACAGGTTCCCCTATTAGGTACGAAATTTGGAAGCTCTCGAATACTGGGTTTTGGCTCGCTCAAGGTTGGTTTTTTATTCTCACTTCGGTTGGTTTCTGTTTGTTGTGTCAATCCCCTATCACAAGCACTATGGATTGTGCTGCCCCTGAGAGAGGAAAGACTATCAAGGGCTCTCATGGTCTCAAGAAGTAACCAAATGGGCAATTATCCCATTACTTCTACTGGAAAAACTCATTGGTGCAAGTCCACTTCTAGGATCATAGATGAAGCAACCATTGCATATCATGTAGGCTGAACCCTAGTTCGTCGACTCATAGCCCAGTGGGAAGAGGAATTAAATAACAAAGCCAAATTTCAGGATTGATACATAGGAATAGCAAACCCTGATGCCTGATCCTCGACACTCTCAGGGTTGCACTTCTTAGTATAAGTAAACAATTCACTTATACGGGTTGATGAAGATCCTTTTGGGCAAAGCCCTGGAACACATTTAGTCATGCTCGACCATGAAAACTCAAACTTTCCTGGATTATAGACAAGATTTTCAGCAAATCAAATTCCAATGTCAGAAGAAAAATGGCCATCTCAATCTTAGTCACATAGAAGAACACATCCCTTGCATTCCTCAATTTAAACATCATGGGTCAAGTGCAAAGCCCTGACCCTAGTTGACTCAGCTAATGACAAGTAATCTTGTATTTTGCCTTGTTTTGGCTTTTAGTATATCCTGCAATTTTTATCTTTTTAGTACTTTCAATATGTTTATAGATATCTATATGTTAGCCAATATAAAGACAATCTAACCTTTCTAGCATCGTTGGATAGACTTATTCTATTTTGTTTTTGGAAGGCTTATCATGATGTTAGGTGGTCAACAGACCTGGTTTCCCTCAAGGCAGTTGAGACCACTTAACCATTGAACATTTGGATTTAACCTACTTACTACTGAAAGATAAAGAAAAAAAAAGTCCTACCAAACTTTAAAAAAATATTTAATAATAAAAAAATTCTTGCTTAGATAATCATTCTTAATTTTCTATTT
>APFE031249761.1:169724-216080 GCA_000404065.3 Pinus taeda
AATGTCAAGACTACTCATTTAAAAAGATTTTTTTTTAACAATTTCAAAAAGTCAAGGTTGCATGTAAAGGCTAGCAAGAGTAGACATCATAGTAAAATCTAACTAGTAGTATCTTGGTAGTGTTTCTCATCTCTAAGAAGGAAATTAGTCATCTAAAGGCCCCTCACCTTATCATTTCATCACACTATGTATTTACTTTGATCTAGCCATATTGGTATTCGTGTCCTCTACCCTTTGTCCTCACTAAGCTAAAGAGATCTATCTCTCTAAAGAAATGTCCCAATAGATCTCCCAACCTCTATAGCAGTAGCATTGGTAGAAAAGAGAGAAAGGGAAGCATTTGATCCACTTGAAGCACATATTTAAGGAAAAGATACAGTATTTGACCTTCTTTCAGGTGCAACACCATACCTTCCATTTCTACTATGCACCCCTTTTGACAGATCCAAGTAGCAATCGAGACCTAGATCCATACAACTCTATAGGTTCCTGTGAGTAAGAGAGCGATCGAGTATTTTATGCAGTAATATTTCCAAGTCCAATCATATATTGAGATGCTTAACCACTGACAAAGGATGAAATATGGGTATCAATAAATTATGTGGTTTATTATGCCCTTGATTAAGCATAAGTTAATCTATTAGATTGAGTAGTGTTGGAAAGGCAGAGGAGGAAAGCACAAAATACACAAAAGAGTGACCTACTGCTCAATTTATCTATTATTTGTAAAACTTCATTCTCTCATAAGCATGAGATATTATTCATAAAACTTGATTCTCTCATACACATCCATTGATGTGGCTTGTCTCTCTTCTTTCTTCTCATCACAATGACCCAACCGTGGGTATATAAACACCAAAATTGCTAAATATGGAATCATGGAAACTCTAACTAGACTTGTCTCTTCTCCAGTTAACTACTTCATACAAAATCGACTACAATCGACTTAACTAGGATGCATGGTGGCTCTTGCTTGAACTGTCTCTCTGGTTCCACCAATAATGTAGACCAATCAATCACATGATTAGAATCTTGTACATATATTTTAAGCAAAGAAAAATTGAAAACATCATGGAATTTTACTGATGGAGGTAAGGCTAGCCTATAAGCCACTGGTCCAATCCTTTCAAGGATCTTAAAAGGTCGAAAAAAATGTCGTGCTAGCTTGGCATATGACCTAATCCTTAAGGAACTTTTCTTGGGCTTAATCCCAAAATATACATGCTCTGAAACTTGGAACTCTTTGTGTACCCTATGTTCTATCTTGTGCCACCTTCAAATTATGTTTTATGACCTACATTTGCTGCTCTATTTCTTCGAGTATATCAGGCCCAATAAGGACCCTACTTACTCGATCACTCTAGTTGATAGGAGTATTGAAACTCCTCCCATAGAATTCCTCAAATGGGCTCATCTTCAAGGACTCTTGGTAGCCATTATTATGTGAAAATTCTACATGTGGAAGATACTCTTCCCACTTCTCCTTTTCATGTATTACATACATCCTCAACATGTCTTCAAGGATTTAGCTGATCCTTTCTGTTTTTCCATATGTCTACAGATTATAAGCAATACTAAAGGCCCATTCAATCCCTATTCTTGAAAATAGTTCCTTCCAAAACTTGCAAGTGAACTTGGCATCTTTTCTGAAATAATCTTCTTGGGAATTCCATGCAACATCACAATTTCCATTATGAAAATTTGAGCCACCTCACTAGCTAAGCTGGTGAATTTAACAACCACAAAATGAGCCACCTTCCTCAATTTTTCAATGAAATCCATGGAGATCACCTCCCACTTCCATTCCATAATGGGAATGGGTTGTAATAAACATGTTGGATGTTTGCACTTAGATTTAACTCGTTGGAATTCTAAGCATTTAGCAACATAATCAACCACATATTTCTTGAAATTTGGCCAATAAAAAAACGTTTTAATGGTTGTGAGAGTCTTTTGATACCTGGGATGGCCTGAATATGGATTATCATGGAATTCTCTCATGACGAGCCTCTTCAAATCATCACTATTTGATACATATATTATATATTTCAACCTAATTAGACCATCAACTATGAGATGATACTCTTCATCCTCACCATCTTGTTGAGACCTTTCCCTTATTGGTTGGTATTTTTCATCATGATGTCCTACATTTTGTACCCTTTCCACCAGTTCCACTTCATAAGAGCCTGTGGATTCCGAACGATTGAGTTGAATCCTTCTGCTAAGTGCATTAACCACCTTGTTCTCTTTAAACTTTATATATTGTATTTCAAAATCAAACTCATTGAGTGTTGTTAGCCATCTTGCTTGCTTACATTTAACTTGGGCTCTTCAAATAATTACTTTAGCCCTCCATGATCAGTCATAAGTGTCAATTTTATGCTGAGGTGGTAATGTCTCCACATCTTCAATACATGAATGAAGGAAGCTAATTCCATACCATGACATACATAATTTTGTTCATGTTCATTTAACTTTTGAGACTCATAGCACACCACTTGACCCTCTCATATCACCACTCCACCAAGCCCTTCCTTGCATGATCCAGATTTATGTAGGAACAAAATGAAATACATTTTCAAACATAAACACAGAGTTATAGAAAAAATTGAACTTCAATTCATTAATAAAACTATTTACATGAATAATGGAAAGAAACTACCTCAGGTAATGGTAGCTTATCTTTGAGAAGAGATGTGATGACTACATGTCTCTAAAATTTTTTACAATGAGGCTCCAAGGCCTTTTTATTATTGAGAAACAAGGGAAAACCCTAAACATCCAAAAACATAACCCTAGGAGATGAAGCATCAAAATTTTGCGGTCCCCATTAGGGTTCGTTGGTACATCAGCTTCCTGAGGTCGTAACTTTGGCATGTTGAATTTTCTAAGTATATCCGTTAGAAACTTAATTTGTATTGTGTTAGCTTATTTCTTCTACTTTTATAAATTCTAACAAGTTATTTAATACATTTAAATATCGAAACAAATACAATACAATCACAACATCTGCAGATCATCAACTGAAAGAAAACAAGCACACAAGTGACACTATTTTTTTGGACAAATGTCCCCGGAAAAACCCAATACGAGAATATTGGTGCATCTATTCAGAGGGTTATATTATTATGCAGTCTATATGAGTACAATAGGGTTCCTAACCAACTTACCTGATAGAAAAATACATGGCAGCAATACCTCTATATTCAGAAACAGGTATTCAGAAAAACTGTCCCACGAAACCCCCTCCATCACAACTCAAGCTTAGGGCTAGCCCTTCTGGCCTCTACATCAACCTCTATTGAACTGCGTCAGCCCCAAGACCCTATATGTCAGACCTCTGAGGCACTGCGCAGCCTTTGGGAGCCTTTGTGTCCTCCCTCTACCCTCTGTGTGGATGATTCAGTCTCTCTAGGCTCTGCGTTGCCTCCTTTGGGCTCTGTGTATCCTGGACTAACTGCTGCTCTCGCTCTCTCTACTTCTGTGATGGTCTCCCAGTATTGTCTCTACCTCTCTACCTCATAATCACTGCCCCTCACTGCTGATCGCTAATTCAACTTTGCTTACCAACCCTGCTCTAGCAAAATGAATGACTGATCACTCTGGGTTGTTCTCCAACTGACCCTCAAGCCTCCTCTTATACATTTCTTGTTGGTCCTTCAACGACTAAGATTAAATATCTAATCAATGGCTAAGATTAGATTTGGATTAATCCATGACTTTTGGAACCTTCTAACCCAATTTTATATTAATACCCATTAATTATTTTAATATCTCCCAAACCGGGTACAATCTATCCAAACCATTTCTGGTTCTTGGAGATCTCATGTGCTTTAGCCTCTCCACCAATTTTCATGGCTAGAAAACATCCGATGCTACCCCAAATCAATAATCCCTCTTAGCGAGGACTATTCTCTAGTAATACTCCTCACTGAGCATCACTCTAATCATCCGACACCAGTCCCTGTGCTAATGCTAGGCCTCCCCGCCCAACCTCCTCTGCACTAGTGAATCTTGTACTACTTCCCATGGCCCTGCTACTACTGGATCCTTACGACAGCTCCCTCTGCATCTGTGTTGTTGCTGGTCCATCCTTCCAACACTACATCTACATTACATCCCCTCTCATCATGTTGCATCATGCTACTGCACACAGCAACTGAACTGCAAATCAGTTACTGAGAAGTAAGTAATTGATCCACCCAAATTTTGACATCCCTGTCAGACTAGAAACAGTCCCGCTGTTGAAGCCCTCTCTTCCACTAACAAGTGATCCCTCTACTGACCTCTGCGTTATTGCAACAGTTTCCTACATATCGCACCGTTGCACAACTTTTTGTTCCATCTTGCACTGGTGCAACACACCCGTGCCTCTTGCACTATTGCAGCTTGCTAGCCTCGCACTGCCTAGGGACTCCTGCGCTATAGCACTCTCTATCGCTTCATCTGCATCCGTCTCTATTGACATCCGCCAGTATTGCTACTTCTCTTTGGGGCTCCTGTAGCAAGGTGTAATCGAAGAGGTTGGGTACCTCAAGGATCTTTCCTCACATCGCCTGTAGTCCTCCTGACTACAGCTTGATGTCTCCCCACTTCTTCTCAAGTGGCACATGAGAAATCATGGCAAAATCATCATCCTCCTTGAATTTTTTCTCCGCCTTCACTGGCGCTGCCTTAGATTCATATGCCTCTCCCTTGTTCTTCTTCCTCGGACACTAGTTTTCAAAAACCCAGTTCCCCATAGTGGAAGCACTTGACCCTGGAGAGGTCCTTCTTCTTCCTCTTCTCCTGCTTTCTTGCACATGCTAGAGCCACATCCTCTTCTTCCTCCTTCTTGATCCTGACTGCTTTGCCACTAATCCTCGCCTTGGCTATCCATCTGATCTCTTCTTGACGAAGAGTCGCCCACAGTTCTTCCTAATATAGAAGACTTGTCTTGCCCAGTATGCTCTAGAAAACTACCTCCCAATCCTCGGAGACTGCATTAAGTGCAGTCCTCACCATTAATTCCTCATCCGATGTGGCCCCTACGGAAGTTATCTGGTCACGGATCTCCTTCAACTGACCAAGGAAGACATTTATCTGCTCTCCCTTATTCATCTGGTATGCCCTTAGCTGATTATTTCGGAGCATATTCCTCTGCATGGAAGTATGTTGGTACAATGTCTTCAAAGTGTCCCACATCTCCTTTGCTATTTCCTTCTCGGTAATATGTGGTACCACATGATCCTTGACCCCATCAAGGATGATGCACTTTGCCTTAGCCATTGCCTCCTTGTACCTATCATTTTCTACTGGGTCAACTGGGATAACCATTGTTCTCAAGGTGAAGCCCTTCATGTGATGTCTATCTAGAATGGACAAGATCCTAGCCTTCCAAACCACAAAGTTGGATGCTTCGTCCAGCCTGTCCTAATCTCTCAACCCATTCACAACCATCTCGCTACTCTTCTCTAACGACTCCTTCGAGTCTCTCTATTTCCCTTCTGGACTCCCTATGAGCCTTGATTTCCCTCTTGGAAATCCTTCTACCAACGTCAAGTTGCCCCACTTTGATTTTTTGTGCAAATGCAACACTAATCCAGATTCCTTGGCTAGAAATCCACCTCAGTAACAACTCCCTCCACCTTGGTCTTGCCCTGTTAGGTATTATTATGACCATAGTACCCCACCAGCTTCGCTCCACAAACTACCCACAACCTCCTCTACCCTTGCAACTGAAGGATTAAGCCTCTTGGCTTTGTGAAATCCTGACACTGATAAAATAGCTCCCTCGGCCAACTGCGTCAACCCTCCTGGCCTCTACGTGGCTCTGCTTGAGCCTATTTCTGTGTTCCTCAGCCTTTGAACTTCCTCTCTCTGGCCTAGACTGATGACGCAGTCACTCTGCATCACTCCTTCCTTTGTCGCTTTCTATAAGGGTCAACTTTGTCACTCGAGACAGTTGAGTCTGTTGTAAATGCTCTCCTAAGTTGATGCCTTCAATTTTACTGTCATTTGCAACCACGCTTTGATACCATGTTGAATTTTCTAACTCTACTTATTAGAAAATTTATCTGTATTTTGCTGGTTTATTTCTTCTACTTTTTTAAATTCGAACAAGTTATTTAATACATTTAAATATCGAAATAAACACAATACATTCACAACATCTACAGATCATCAACTGAAATAAAACAAGCACACAAGTGACCCCATTATTTTTGGAGAAATGTCCCCAAAAAAACCCAGTGCGGGAAAACCGATGCAACTATTCAGATGGTTATATTATTATGTAGTCTATATGAGTACAACTTGGTGCCTAACTAGCTCACCCGACAGAGAAAAATACATGGCAGCAATACCTTTATATCCAAAAATAGGTATTTAGAAAACCTATCCCATGAAACCCTCTCCAGCACAATTGAAGCTCAGTGCTGGCCCTTCTAGCCTCTGTATCATCCCCAGGACCCTCTGCATCAGCCCTCTGAGGCACTACGCATCCTATGGGAGCCTCTACATCACTCCCTCTACCCTCTATGTGGATGATGCAATCTCTCAAGGTTGTGCGCTACCTCTGCTAGGATCTGCGTAGCCTGGACTAACTGTTGCTCTCGCTCTCTCTGCTTCTATGATGTTATCCCAGTATTGTCCTTGCCTCTCAACCTCATACTCACTGCCCCTTGCAGTTGATCACTGATTCAACTTTTCTTAGCAACCCTGCTCTAGCAAAATGAATGACTAATCACTCTGGTGTGTTCTCCAACTGACCCTCAAGCCTCCTTTTATACTTTTCTTGTTGGTCCTTCAACGACTGAGATTAAATCTCTAATCAATGGCTAAGATTAGATTTGGCTTGATTCGTGACTTTTGGAACCTTCTAACCAAGTTCTATATTAATACCCATTAATATTTTATCTTTCCTAAGTTTAGACTTAGGAACTCCATTAAAAATATTAATTATTTTAATATCTTCCAAACTGGGTATAATCTGTCCAAACCATTTTGGGTCTTGGAGATCTCATGTGCTTTAGCCTCTGCACCAATGTTTATTGCTAGAGCACATCCGATGCTACCCAACATCAACATGGAATATGATCTTCGTTTGGCGCATATAATATGTTGTTAGAAATAACTATTCGATGACTAAAACTATTGATTTCCAATGCTATTGTAAATTATGGGTTTGTTCATTTTCCAAGAAACATTGTTTAGGGCCTCAAAATGGCTCCGAAAGTTCAGGATCTGAAAAACTGTCAAAAATAGTAAATTATGCTACAATTAAGGAAACTGAAATAAAGAGTGTTGGGGATCCAAGTGGAATAGGCGGGTGACCACCAATGTCCACCTAGATCAGTCCTCACCCCTTAAGAAGTAATGGTACCATTGCATTGAGTGCCTCCAAGAGATGGGGAAACTTTTGTTGAACTTGGTCCCTGGTGAGCCACTTTCCCTGGTGCAGGATTTGGCTAGCTTTGAAAACCCGATACGGTTGGATCCTTTGTTGGCGAGTGTTCTTGATTTTTGTTTCCATGATGTGATCAGTTGTGGCCTATTCCATGCAGCCTGGAATGAGCTATGTTGGTGTTAGTTGATCGATAATGTTCGATGTGTCCAGCAATGTTGGGAAGTATAGCCGCAGGCAGTCCACCTTGGACATGAGGTGCACCACAAGGAATGTGGGAATGTTGAGCTCAAAAGCATTGTCTCTCAGAAACTTGGTGATGGTGTAAAGCACATATCAAAGTGGTCGGAGCTTCCGATGGGCTCAGGCAAGGAATTATTTCTACAAATGCAATCAAACTTTGTTGTCCATTGGAAATGTGGCACTTGATGTTGATCATGCCATTGTTTGTACTTTGAATTGGGTTTATCCAAGATGTCATGACCCTGTTGATGTATGTGATGGATGCATTCAATGAAATCAATATATTTATCAGCCTTAGATTGTTCATGTGCAAATTATTTATGTGTAGTCACATGAGACATGGCAACATCAATAAAACACAAAGGTTGAAATCCCATAACCACTTGATAGGTGTTGTGGTCCATTCAGCTATGGAGAGCTCTGTTATAACTGTGTGGCTCATAGGGAAGACTCTCATTCCATGTTCATCGATGCTTGGAGTTGTTCATGCATAGTATGTGAATGATCATCTTGTTGACAACCTTTATCTGGCCATCAGTTTGGGTATGGAATGCAATCAACTTGGTGAGCATGGTGTCCAACAATGACTAGAGGCTTAACTAGAATTTGCTCAAGAACTTGTTATCGTGATATGATATAATGGTCCACAAGATCCCAAAACTTACCCATACTCATTCAAAGAATAGTTTGATAGTGTCCTCTGCTATGATACTCTTTTTGTAAGTGGCCAATATAGCCATCTTAGAAAATTTGTCTTGGAACGACTGCAAATACACATTCATTACCATTCTTGGTGGAAGGGAGGCTAGATATAGTCCATGTAGATGGATTCCTACGGCTGCCTGGGAGTAGGAAGAGGGATGTATAGGCCTTGATTTTTTATGGTTGGATTTGAAATGGCATAGGCAGTGTAGGATATGATATATTTTTCGACATCCTATTGGAATTTTGGCTAATAAAAATATTTCTGTAAAACTGATGCAATTTTCTCCATGCCAAAGTGTCTTACGACCCAACTATAGTGTGCCTCCCAAATCAGCTTGGTACGCTTGCTTGAAGGAACACAAAGGTGGCCTAGGTAGGATAATAATATGTCCTAGAGGTGGAATTATGGAACTTGCCTACCATCCACTAGCATATGGTATGTGATGGTGTCCTCTAGATAATTTTTGCATAGTTATGGCCATTTAGAGGTCTCTTGGCCACAAGAGTTGAGAACAGTGGTAAGTACTACAATCAGAGGCTAACTGAGGCAATATGCCACATGATTGGTGCTTCCCTTCTTGTATTTAATGTTGAGATGGAATTTTTGCAGATAGCTGGACCACTTCTAATGGTGATCATTCTACAACTTCCCTTGTGTTTGTATAAACTGAAGGGGTCAGTGATCTGTGTGGATGGCCATCTCTTTCTCCATAATGTAGTGTTTTCATTGCCAACAAGCCCTCATGATGAAATAAATATATTTATCATAGGTGGGGTGTTTTTGAATTGTATTAGAAAGTGTCTCATTGTGATAGCCACCAGATGCCCTTGTTGGGTGAGACTTGCATCAATAGCATAGTTGGAGGCATCCATCTCAACTTAAAATGGTTGTTGCAGGTCTGGAAATGTGAGTGTTGGTGTTGAGCAGAGGCGGTTATTCAAATCAACAAATGCATTTTGTTGGGACTTGGACCAAAAAAAGTTTTCTTTCACTCCACCCTTGGTAACTTGACTCAAAGGCCAAGTGATATGAGTGAATCAAAACATGAACCTGCAATAAAAATTGGCAAGGATGAAAAAACTGCGAAGCTTTGTTAGAGTGGTTGGGTTGGCCAATCTTGAATGACTTGGATCTTAGCTAGATCCATGTGCATGCCTTTCTCATCAATGATGTAACCCAGATATTTGACTTCGCCCATGCCAAAGGTTTATTTCTACAAGTTGGCACATAGCTTGTGTTGTCGTAAGGTTTGAAGGACCTGTCGAATGTGTTGCAAGTGCTCTTTCCATTTCTTGTTGAAGATGAGGATGTCATCTAGGTATACAACCATGAACAAGTTGGTAAAGGGCCAAAATATGTCATCCATCAGCCTCATAAAAGTTTCAAGGGAATTTGTCAACCTAAAAGGCATGAACAATCACTCAAAAGGCCCTCCTAGGATTTGAAGGTAATCTTCCATACATCTATGACCTCTATTGGAACTTGGTGATAGCTAGACTTTAAAATTGATCTCGCTAAAGTACTTGGACCCCTTGAGCTAGTTAAGAAGGTCATAAATCTGTGTGATTGGATACCTGTTCATGAGAATGATATTATTTAGTTCCCGATACTCAATGTAGAGTCTCAAGGTCGCATCCTTCTTTTGTACAAGTACAATCAAGCTCCGATAAGGTGAGGAACTTGGTCAGATGTGCCCTTTTTGCAACAACTCTTGGATCTTCCTCTTGATTTTTGCTTTTTCCATAATAAAGTGGTGGTATATTGATCCATTAGGTAGGGACACTCTGGAAGTTAGATTGGTTGGTTGCTTCACCTGACAGTACAAAGGTACCCCTATGGGTTGGCTTAATACTCCTATATTCTTCCACGACCTTATACACCTACTTTTGTGGTGTGGTGGAACCCTTCTTAGGTGCCATAGATGTGGCCACGATATTCCCCTTACTTTGAGAGTTGATCATAAAGAAAAAAAATCTTTGCCTGGGAGATGATCTTACTACATTTCTTAGCAGAGATAAAATAGATGCCAGCAGGTGGGGCTACCTTCGGTATCCTGTATGACTTACTACCTAAATTAATAATAACACTGTGAGGCATAAAATCATACACAACATGATGATTTCATAAATATTGTTGGACTAATAACACATCACAAACTTCAAGAAGAGAAACATCACACAATACCTCATCCTTGAAGGGCTCGATGTTGTAGGGAAGGAAACATTGTTCGCTAACGTGGATATCTCTTCCTTGATGGAGCCATCCGATGGTGTATGGATATGGATGTGGTGTGGTCGGCAGGCCCAACTGCTCAATGACCTCTGCTAAGATGTGGTTCTTTTAGATCCCATTGTTTACAATGAACTACAACGGAGACCCCTTCACCCACATCTGTGAGTGAAGAGATGCTCCGCTTCCTTTAGATCTTCCAACTCAACCTTCTGGACCTTGGTTGTGGAAATGGTGGCATTAGGCTCTGCGTCAATAATCTGCTTCCCCTTATCATTCCCCTTGTCAGGTTCTGACTCAGATTCGGAACATGCATTTGACTACGAAGTATTCAACTCGGCCACCAGTGACTGCTTGGCACGACACTCACTCATGTTGTGAGTGGGGCTCTTATGGAGTTCACACCACTTTCTTATGTCCTTATTTGTCCTCCTCGTTTTCTTCTTTGCTTGTGGATTCAATGGGCCTTCTTAGGTCACCCCATTTTGTCTTATCTTGGGTGCCTTTTCCTTGCTTTGGATTTGTAGATCGAAAGTCCCACTTCATCTATTTAAATTTATGCTTGATCTTGAGAACATATCAGCATGCATTTCCAAGCGATGAGATGTCTAAGAACTCCATCTCATCCAAGATTCATTTTTGTAGGAAACCACAGTACTTAAGTACCATATGTCGCTCAAAATACTTGATACCTAGATATGTGTGAAGGGTATGAAAAATATTTTTGGAATTCAACACATCTTGGTCCCTTCCCTACTGTAGTGTCGTCCAATTTATGTACTTATCTTCATAGCTATTGTCGAGGTAATATTATTCCTTGACAATGTCTTGGAAATAATTCGTAGTGGGTGCGGTTGAAAATAGTGAGGTTTTTGACTCGTCCCTCTGCTCACAATAGGTTTCCCATTAGTCCTTGATATGGGAGCCAACCTTTAGGAGTGCAAAAGTAATATTTTCCCTATTGGAAAAACTGTGGAGCAAAAAACATCTTTGAAGCAAATTAAACCATTTATCTATGACATTTGCTTCTATTTTTCCTTCAAATATAGGAATGTCAAAATTAACTTGTACCTTGAAGGGGGTGGCACCTCCTAGGTGGTTATTGGATGAATATGCTTCACCCGCTAATACCCACTGAATGATCTGGGAAAATTTATCCATCATTGTCATTCCTTTATCGCTTGAGGGATTCTTCGAGAATAAATTTGAAATGATCTCCTTCTCCCTCATATTTCTTTTCTTCCACCATGGGAGGTCGTTGGGGTCGGAGAGGCCAGTCTTAAAAAGCTTCAACCAGTTCAAGTCCTAAGCCCTTATACCCTAACCTCATTGGAGAAATGCACAAAAAATAGGGAAAGAGAAGACCGCTCTAATACCATTGATCCAAATTTATCCAAGAATGAAATAAAATACATATTCAAATAGAAACACAGAGCTACAATGAAAATTTAACTTCAATTCATTAATAACAAAATACTAAAATTGCTTACATGCCAAATGGAAACAAAATAGCTTGGGCGATGGTAGCTTATCTCTAAGAAGAGATTTCATGGTTACTTCCCTATGAACTATGTTACAATGAGGCTCCAAGTCCTTTTTATTTTTGAGAAACAATTGAAAACCCTAAACATCCAAAAATCTAACCCTAGGAGATGAAGTGCCAAAAGTTAGTGGGGCCCGTTGGGGTTAGTTGTACATCAAATTACCAGCGTTGTGACTTTGGCATATGGTCTATGTTTGAGTGTTAGGTGCCTATACTACTAGTGTATCCCCTTATTATTATTGATGTGCCCATGTAGTCCCCATACTACTATTATGGTGCCCCATAGAATCCAACTATTGTTATTGTTGTGCCCTTAAATTATGATTGTTATGTAGGCTCTGATTATATTGTGATCCCTTAGACTCCTATATATAGAAAGGAGGTTTTTTCATTTGTATCATCCAATAATTGTTCATTTATGTAATGTAAAGGAGGTTTCCCCCTCGAATGGGATATTTTTTAAGTCATTGATATATCTTTTTGTGAGTTGGTCACATAACAATTGGTATCAGAGCTTTGGATTCTAGGGTTTCACTTCTTCAAACAAGCCATCTTGGAATTTTCGCTATAACATTTTTTCTACAAAGCTTCAGAAGCTGAAATTGAAATCACAGGGATTCGAAATATTGATGAACCACGTATATGAATTTTAGATATTGGTTCGCTATATTTTCGGAGATATGATCTGTGGAAGTTAGGATTTTTATTGCTCCATAATTTTGTCTCAAATAGGTGACCTTGGGAAAATCGTCGTATATTCCTCTAGGAGCATCGGATTTAAATTTTGTAAAAAATGGCCAAAATTGCACAGAATGTAGTATCATGTATCTGATTTTCAGGGCCGAAGGTTGAAACAGTAACACGTGGCACTCCATACATTTTCTCTCTACTAAGCCAATCCATAATCAAGTCATCATGCGAGATTGGACATAACGTCATCTTCAAGAATCCAAATTTTGTTTGAGTTGTGGGATTAGAAATAAGAATCAAAGGGATACACTAGTAGTATAGGGACCTAACATGAGATTCAAAAATTAAAATCATTTATTTCTCTAGATCTCCAAAAATCCTTGGATAGTCATTCCAAGATATTTCAGACTCCCAAAGGCCTCCCACTTGCTCATGCTCATGACCATGCTATTGATTTGATTCTGGGAAGTGTCCCTGCAAACAAAAGGCTTTATAGATATCCCTATGCCCAAAAGAGTGAAATTGAACATATGGTTACAGAAATGCTAGAGGCCGGTATAATTCAACCTAGTCAAAGTTCTTTCTCTACTCCAGTAGTATTAGTGCATAAGAAGGATGGATCATGTCACATGTGCCTGAATTATAGGGAGCTCAACAACCTCACTATTAAGGACAAATTTCCCATTCCTTTCATTGATAAATTGTTGATGAATTACATGCAACAATTTACTTCACCAAGTTGGATCTTCATTCAGGATATCATCAAATAAGAATGAAGACTAAAGGCATTCTGAAAACAACATTTAGAACTCATGAGGGTCATTATGAATTTGTGGTCATGCATTTTGGCCTTTTCAATGCACCTTCTAAATTTCAATGTTTTATGAATTCAATTTTCAAACCCTTCCTTCGAAAATTTGTGTTAGTATTTTTTGATGATATGCTAATCTACAACAATTCTTGGAGGATCATGGTCAGCATGTTGACATGGTGCTCAAACTATTGGAGGAGAAACAATTATATGCAAAAACCTCCAAATGTTTCTTTGGAGTACAAGTGGAATATCTGGGTCATATTGTATCTCATGAGGGTGTTAAGGTATAACCTAACAAAATTAAATCCATTAAGGAATGGAAAATCCCAACAACCATAAAGCATATTCGAGGATTTCTTAGGTTGACATGGTATTATCACAAGTTTGTTAATAATTATGGGAGAATAGCAACACCTCTAACAACATTATTGAAGAAATATGCATTTTATTGGACTCCGGAAGCAACCAAGGCCTTTGAACGTCTTAAAGAGGCAATGTGCCAAGGACCAATCTTAACTACGCTAGACTTCAAAAAAACCTTTATTGTGGAATGTGATGCCACAAGAAATGGAATTGTTGTTGTTTTAATGCAAGAAGGAAGACCCATTTCTTTTGAAACTCATCAAATCAAAGGAATGCATTTCCACAAACCTATTTATGAGAAGGAAATGTTGTCAATACTACATGCACTAAAGAAATGGCGACCTTACCTAATGGGAAGACACTTCAAGGTAAAAATAGATCATTATAGCCTTAAATACCTTTTAGAACAAAGAATATCTTCAGAAGAGAAGAAAAAATGGGTCACAAAGATGTTGGGTTATGGCTTTGAAATCGTCTACAAAAAAGGGAAGAAAAATGTTGTTGTAGATGGACTTTCAAGAAAGGATGAGGATGTGGAAGGATTTCTTTGTGTCATTTCTATTATCCAACCAAATTGGATACTCGAAGCAAGGGATGAACAGAAGAATGATGAAGAAGTGTGGACAGTCATTCAAAAGTTGCAGCAAGATCCCAATGTTTCTAATACTTTTAGCTAGAAAAATGATTCATTATGGTACAAATATCGCTTATATATTTGTAAGAATTCCCAAGACAAACAAAAGATATTTTTGGAATTCCACACCTCTCTCTTTGGAGGGCACTAAATATTTTTAAAAACTTACAACAAGGTTAAGAAGGAATTTTTTGGGAGGTGCTTAAATATGATATTCAAAAATTTGGGGTGGAATGTTTGGTTTTCCAACAAAATAGAGTTGAGATAATTAATACCTCGGGTTTGTTACAACCTTTAGCCATTCCAAGTCCATGTTGGGAGTAGGTTTCAATGGATTTTATCACAGGTTTACCCAAGTCTGAAGGAAAGAGTGTCATCATGGTGGTAGTTGACAGACTTATCAAGTATGCACATTTTTGTGCATTATCTCGCCCATTTAAAGCGAATACAGTTTCTACTACATTTATGGAAACAATTCAAAAGCTACAAGGAAACCCAAAGATTATTGTAAGAAATAGAGATCCCATTTTCACTGGAAATTTTTGGACGAAATTATTTTCTGGTCTGGGTACTCAATTAGCTCATAGCTCATCTTATCATCCTCAATTTGATGGGAAAATTGATAGAATAACCTATATTGGAGAAGTTTTGAATAAATCTCCTATAGTAGCCTACCAATCCCATTAATGATCTAACCTCATTCACATTCTTTAGTGTTGACCATTCCCTGATAGCCTTAATCTTCTCTCAGTCAACGGTTACTCCCTCCCTTGAGACAATATGCCCGAAGTAATGAATTTGTGATTGGAATAAATTACATTTACTAAGTTTTTCATTAGTATTATTCCCTCTTAACAATCACAATATTGTTGCCAAATGCTCTTCATGCTCCTCCATGGTCCTTGAATAAAAAAAAATTGTCATCCACGAAGACTATAACAAACTTATCCAAATAAGGGTGCAATACATTGTTCATAAAGCATATAAAGGCGGCAAAGGCATTAGTAAGCCCAAAGGACACCACTACAAACTCATAGTGCCTGTATATTGTCTTGAAAGCAATTTTATGGATATCTTCTTCTTTGATGCACACTTGATGATACCCAGATCTCAAATCAATCTTGGAAAATACCACTACTCCCCTCAACTGATCGAATAAGTCATCAAACTGTGGAAATGGATATTGGTTCTTAATCATTACTTTATTCAATTGTCTAAAATAAATACAGAGACAAAGCGTCCCATCCGTTTTCTTCAAAAATAATACTAGAGCTCCCCCTAGTGATACACTTGGTCATATGTAACCTTTATCGAGGATTTCTTTCAACTGCAATTTTAACTGAGCCAACTTGGGAGTTCTCATCTTGTATGGTGCTTTGGACACTTGTGTTGCTTTAGGAACCAATTCTATAAAGAAATTGACTTCTCTACGAGGATATAAACCGGGTATATCCACTGGAAACACATCCTCATATTCCTGCAATACCAAATACTTTTTCAGTAACTCACTTTGCCTAGTTTTTTCACTAGCCTTTTTATCAGTGAATATTTGCACAAAAAATAATTTACAGCCCCTTCGGCAACTGTGTTTGGCCTGCATTGCTATGATCTACATTACTGAAATTGGTTTTCACTTTACTTGTAATCATTTTATTTTTTCTGGAATCATCCAAGAATTCAATTGATTTTTCAAAACAATCCACTTTGGTATTATTCATGTACAACCAATCCATTCCCAATAATATGTTATACTCAACCAATGGAAACAAATTTAAGTGTGTTGTTTAGGGCATGCAACTAAGTGAAATTGCATATGATTTCACCCAATGACTAGCTTTTCTCTTTGTCTTGGTTTCCAATTGAAATAACCATGGCTTTTTGTGCAATTCCTTAGTTAATTTGCACTTTTACACTAACTCCGAGCTGACATAGTTGTAATTAGAACTAGGGTCAATTAAAATGGAAATGAATTGATCACACAATTTACCTTCCATCTCAATGATGGACACTTGGTGGTCTTACTAGGGATTGTCCACAACTGCATAAATTTTGGGCAAGCTCCAAGCTACATCCCCCATTGTGTGAGCTTCTTGGGCACTATAAGTCTTAGGCCCTACATTTTTGTGATGCCCTTCATTTATGTGATGTGAGAAATTCCTTTTATGGTTCTTTTAACTACATGTCCAAACAATGTAATCTATCAAATTGGAACTATACCGAGTACCCGTTTTTTCAGGTGTCAAAAAATCATCTCATCTTGAAAAGTGTTGATTCAGAATACACATTTCTTTTAACATCTTTTTGACACTTTAAATTTTATTATGTATCAAGTATGAACATTTTTTTTTAAATGTTAGTGATTTTCATGCTAATTTTGAAAAGTTTTGATGCAACAAAACCCCTTTTTTTAGAGGGCTTATTCTTGAAACTTTAAATTTTCTGAAGTATTAAGTGTGGATAATTTTTTTTAAAAGCTAGTGATTCTCATGCATATTTTGAAATACATCAACATTTTTTTAAGACATATTTCTAACACTTTAAATTTTCTTATGTATCAAGTATGAACATTTGGATATTTATATATCGTTAGTTAATACTTCAATACACAAAATAATTGTCACGAAAAAATAATAATTTTAAAACCTCGATAAAAAAAATACACATTTTGCATATAGATATATTTTTAAAAAATACGCATTTCAAGACGTTTTCACTAAAAGTAACATGTTAAAAATAAGATTTTTACGGAAATTTTGAATAAAAAACTTGGAAAAATAACAAATTTCATGAATTTTTTTATGAATTTTATATAAAAAAAGGGATGATATTTGAAAGGAAAAATTCCAAAAAAAAAATGATTTAGATAAAAGTTTAAGTAATAATAAAAAATGAAACATAAAATTTAAAAATTTAAAAAACAACAAAAATTAAGAAACATAAAAAATAAAAAAATTAAATAGAATTAAATTAAAAAGAAAAAAAAGCACATAAATAAATAAACACAAAAACTAGAAGAATAATAAAAATTAAATAAAATTAAAAATAGTTTAAAAAAATTACAATTACAATTTAAAAAAAAAAAAAAAAAAAAAAAAAAAAAAATTAAATAAATAATAATAATTACAACCCTTCGGGCCTCACCCGATTCCAGGAATCGATAAGGCCTCACCTAGGGTCCCAAGGGGCCTCAAGCCTGGGCGAGAGGGAAGGGGGGAGGAGTCGTGCAATGGGGGTGGGCGAGGCTTCCCTGCAAAGCCCATGGAACAAGGGCCTTGGGCGTCTAGGGCACCTAGGTAGCATGATATTCACCTAGCCCAGGGGCCCTAGGCACCCAAGGCTGATTCCTTGAATCGACCCTAAGTTCCTAGGGCCCCTGTGTCACATTCCTCAGTGCAGGCCAGCGAGGCGCCCCCACCCAATCCCATGTCACAAGGCCCCAGAGGCCCACCCAAGTTCGTGCCCCCACGACCCTAGGTGGGGGCAAGTTGGCTCCAAGAATCGGCATGTCAGCACCCAGGGTCATGGGGGTACGAGCCTTGGTAGGTGGGGTGCCATGTGCAGCATGGACAGGCAAGCTGCCCCCACCCAATCCCACGGCCCAGGCCCGAGCCAACCCCCCCACCCAGGTCAATCCTGCGTGCAACCCCATACCTAGGCCTGACAACCCTTAGGCCCCTTGGCAGGTCTTATTCAATTTCAGGAATCGGACAAGGTCCGCCCAAGGGCCCAGGGGTCCTCAGGCCCTTGGTGGCCATTGTCTGATTTCGAGAATTGGATAAGGTCCACCCAAGGAACCGAGGGGTCTTGGGATTGGGCGAGGGGGCCACGTGGCCTGGGCGGGGGGTGCTGCACGTGGTCCCCCCGAACAGGCCAGAGGCCCCCACCCATGCTTGAGGCCCCCACCTAGTCCCCTAGCTCATGCCTACAGTGGCCCCCCCACCCAAGGTAGTCCTGCATGCAGCTCCACCACCTTGGCCCGAGGCCCCTCAGGCCCCTCGGCGGGCCTTGTCTGATTCCAAGACTTGACAAGGTCCACCTAGGGGTCCGAGGGGCCTTGGGGCTAGGTGGGGTGGTCATGCAGCTTGGGCGAGGGGTGTTGCACGTGCCCCACCCTTACCCAGACCCGAAGACCCTCGGGCCTCGACGGTTGACACTACATGCAGTGCACCCGGCTAGGCCCGAGGCCCCTCTTATGTATCAAGTATGAACATTTTTTTTAAATGTTAGTGATTTTCATGCTAATTTTGAAAAGTTTTGATGCAACATCACCCCTTTTTTTAGAGGGCTTATTTTTGAAACTTTAAATTTTCTGATGTATTAATTGTGGATAATTTTTTTAAAATGTTAGTGATTCTCATGCAGATTTTGAAATACATCAACATTTTTTTGAGACATATTTCTAACACTTTAAATTTTCTTATGTATCAAGTATGAACATTTATATATTTATATACCATTAGTTAATACTTCAATACACAAAAAAATAATTGTCACTAAAAAATAATAATCTAAAACCTCGAAAAAAAATACACATTTTGCACATAGATATATTTAAAAAAATACATATTTCAAGACCTTTTTGCTAAAGGTAACATGTTAAAATAAGATTTTTATGGAAAATATGAATACAAAAACTTGGAAAAATTAACAAATTTGATGAAATTTGAATTTCATATCAAAAAACAGATGATATTGAAAGAAAAAATAATAAAAAAAATGATTTAGATAAATTTTAAGTAATAATAAAAAAATAAAAATAAACATACAATTAAAAAAAAACAATAAAAAACGGAAACATAAAAATAAAAAAATTAAATAGAATTAAATTAAACGAAAAAACACATTAAAAAATAAATAAATAAACACAAACTAGAAGAATAATAAAAAAAACATTAAAAAATAAAAATAGTTAAAAAAATATTAAAAAAGAATTATAATTACAATTTAAAAAGATTAAAAAACAATTACAACCCTTCGCGCCTCGCCCGATTCCAGGAATCAGCAAGGCCTCGCCCAGGGGCCCAAGGGGCCTCAAGCCTGGGTGAGAGGGAAGGCGGGGGGAGGCGTGCAGTGGGGGTGGGTGAGGCTTCCCCGCAAAGCCCATGGAACATGGACCTTGCGCATCCAGGGCACTTGGCTAGTAGGATATTCACGTAGCCCAGGGGCCCTAGGCGCTGAAGGCTAATTCCTGGAATCGACCCTAGGTGTGTAGCGCCCTTGCATCATGTTCCTCGGTGCAGGCCAGTGAGGCGCCCCCACCCAATCCCATGTCATAGGACCCCGAAGGCCCACCCAAGTTCGTGCCGCCGTGGCCCTGCCTGGGGGCAAGTTGGTTCCAGGAATCGACGTGCCCACACCTAGGGATGTGGGGGTACGAGCCTCAGTAGGTGGGGTACCACGTGCAGCGTGGATAGGTGAGGTGGCCCCACCTAGTCCCACGGACCAAGCCCGAGCCAACCCGCCCACCCAGGGCAGTCCGGCATGGAGCCCCACACCTAGGCTTGAGGGCCCTCAAGCCCCTTGGCGTGCCTTGTCTAATTTCAGGAATCACACAAGTCTCGCCCAACGGCCAAGGGGTCCTTAGGCCCTTGGGTGGTCCTTATCTAATTTTGGGAATTGGACAAGGCCTACCCAAGGAACCGAGGGGTCTTGGGCTTGGGCGAGCGGGCCAAGTGGCCTAGGTAGGGGGCGCTACACGCAGTCTCCCCAACCAGGCCTAAGGCCCCCACCTAGGCTTGAGGCCCCCACCCAGTCCCGTGGCTCATGCCCGAGGCGACCCCCCCACCCAAGGGAGTCTTGCGTATAGCCCCACCGCCTTGGCCCGAGTCCCCTCAGGACCCTCGGTGAGCCTTGTCTGATTCCAAGACTTGACAAGGCCCACCAAAGAGTCTGAGGGGCCTCGAGCCTAGCCGGTGTGGTCGTGTGGCCTGGGTGAGGGGTGTTGCATGCGCCCCATCCCCACCCAGGCTCGAAGACCCTTGGGCCTCGACGAGTGACACTACACGCAGTCCCCCCGACCAGGCCCATGGCCCCTCATGCCTACGCGAGTGACATTGCATGCACCTTCCCCCCCCGGGAACCAGGCCCGAGGCCCCTGGAGCCCCTGGGCGGGGCCATGTTGATTCCAAGAATCGGGCATGGCCCGCCCAAGGGGCTCAAGGGCTGCAATTTTTTTTTTTTATTAAATGTTAATAATAATTTTTTTTATTTATTTTATATACCTTTTTATTATTTTATTTTTATTTTCCCCTTTTTAATTTTTTTATTTTAATATTTTTATTTTAGTTGTTTCAATTACGTTTTTTTTTTTTGTTAATTTATATTTTTTTGCAAATAATTTTCTTGTCTTTTAATTTTTTTTTTATTTTTTTATTTTTTTTTTTTTTGGCTTAAATTTTTCTCTTTAATGTTATGGTTGAAAAAAGCTATAAGTATTTTTTCTTAACACCATGGCTGAAAATTATTGGAATTTTAAGGCTTTTTAGAGACGTGATATTTTATCTTTAATGTCATGCCTCAAAATTGTTGGAATTTTAAGGCGTTTCACAGACATAATATTTTATATTTAATGTTATGTCTGAAAATTGTTGAAATTTTAAGTATTTTGGAGTCATGATATTTTATCTTTAATGTCATTATTAACAAATGTTGAAAATTTACCTCGTAAAAAAAGAAATTATTCCAACATCAACACTTTTCATTTTTGAGTCATTTTCTGCACACAAAAAAAAAAAAAAAAAAAAATGGTTTTCAATGTCATTTTTAAAAAATGTTGAAAATTTACCCCAGGAAAAAACACATTATTCCAACATCAAACTTTGCATTTTTAGGGAGTTTTTGCACAAAAAAAATGGTTTTCACTATGATTTTTAAAAAATGTTGAGAAGTTACCCCGAAAAAAAATGTTATTCCAATACTACCAGTGTAGCCCCTTTTTGTTATTAGTGCAACCCCCTAATTGTATTGTTTTGCCCATGTAGTTCCCATATTCTTATTATTGTGCCCCATAGAAGCCCACTATTTTTATTGTTGTGCCCTTACAATATTATTGTTATGTCATCTCTGATTATATTGTGACCCCTTAGACTCCTATATATAGAAAGGAGGTCTTGTCATTTGTATCATCCAAAAATTGTTTATATATGTAATGTAAAGGTGGTTTCCTCCTTGAAGAGACTTATTTTGGAGTCATTGATCTATCTTTTATTCTATTTTGTGAGCTTGTTACATACCATTTGGTATCAGAGCTTTGGATTCTAGGGTTTCACTGCCTCAAACAAGTCGTCGTGGAATTTTCACTATAACCTTTTTTCTACGGAGTTTCAGAAGCTAAAATTAAAACCCATTTGAGACGAAATCTTTATGAACCTATTTTCTAAATAGAAAATCTTGTATCGCTATATTATCGGAGCTATGAGATGAGAAAGTTAAGGTTTTTGCAGACTCCATAATTCCATCTCAAATAGGACATCATGAAATTTTCGCTATAACGTTTTTCTATGAAGCCTCGGAAGATGAAATTCAAACCCAATTGAGCCAAAATCATTCTACACCTCATATACAAATTTAAGAACTTGGTTCAATACAATTTCAAAGATACGAGCCAAGGAAATTAGGGCTTTTGCAAGCTCCCGAATTCCATCTCAAATAGGTGACCTTGGGAAACGCATCATAACTTTCTCTCTGAGAATCAAATTCAAATTTCATAATATGAGACAGAAAGATCAAGGAATGTAGTGTGTTGAGTACTGTTTTCATAGCCGAAGGTTGAGACAGTGACATGATGTACGTCGTACAAGTTCATTCTACTCAACGAGTATATAATTAGGTCATCGTGGGATATTGGGCATAACTCTTTATTGGAGAACCCAATCTCGATCAGACTTGTGGGGTTGGAAAGAGGACTCAAAGGGATACCACAGGCCAAAATTTCAGAACTTGCAGATCCAAAATTACATAGTGATAGTCATCTAAATATCGATATCCTAAAAGCAAGAGAAAGAATGACTCAAATGGAAACACCTAGTAAGACAAATCGGATGGATGACTTGAAGAATGGGATCGAAGACAAGATAAATAGTTTTTTTATGTCATGGAAGCTAATATCGATAGTATGGAAGCATATTTTAAGAAAGGCATGGAAGATTTGAAGCAAGGCATCGAAGGTTTGAAGGAAGGTGGGACAAAGTTGCTACAAGAAAGGCCTGCTAATGTGAAAAGGTAGTAGAGGAAAATCATGATGAGAAAAAATAAATGTTAATGATGATTCCATAGAATCTCAAGTTGGATTGAAGACCTAACATATTCTTAAGATAGATATGAGGAAGTTTTATGGCAAGGATCCCATAACATGTATACTATAGATGGAGAAATATTTTGATCTCCATAATGTGTGAAACACATAAAAGGTGTGTCTTGCAACTTTATATTTAGAACCCAATCAGTTTTCATGGTATCAATCGCTTTTATTTCATAACAAAATGGTCACTTAGTCCATTTTTATGGAGAAAATTATAGGATATCACGAGGATACAAAGAACTACACCTTCTTTAGCCAATTGATCAATCTCACACAAAAGGGTTCAATGGTAGAGCACATGGATGACTTCCAAGAATTGAATATGAGGGTAAATGATACTCCAGTGAAGCATAGGATTGAAGTATTCATAGGGGCTTTAAAGGATGACATCCAGCATGAGGTTTGCCTTTGGGAAGTTCCTGCTTCATTGGAGAAAACATACATGTTGACAAGAAAAATTGAAAGAAAAACTATGGCAACAAGAAAGCCTACCACTCATAACTATAAAGATGGAAGTGTTGTTTCTCCTATCCTCCCATAACCTACAAGGTTGAAACCACAACAATTGTAAGAGAAAAGAGAAAAAGGGCTTTCTTATAGTTGTGATAGAAAATACACTAAAGGTCATAAGCGTGTTGAGAAGAAATTATTTTACATCGATTGTGAAGAGAAGGAAGAAAAGGAACAAGAAATGTCAAAAGAAGAGGATATACACTAGGAACCAACCCCAAAGAAATAAGAAATGAATATGACCATATATTGTAGTGCATTAGTAGGAATTAGCACTCCTCAAACTCTCAAAATAGATGGAGAAATGGAGATAGTGAACAATTGTTTGGAAGGATATCTTCATTGCTTTATATCTGATAAACAGACACAATGGTTCAAGTGGTTACCTCTGGTTGAATGGTGGTATAACGCTTTAGCAAAAATGACCCCATTTATGCTACTTTATGGATATCATACACCATCCATCACATCATCTTTAAGAGAAAATTCTAAGGTTCAAGAAATGGACGATTACATCAAGCATCAACAACAAGTTCTCCAACTCTTAAAGGATAACCTAACTTTGGCGCAGAATCAAATGGAACAACAGGAAGACCAACATCGCAGTGAAAGAAGTTTTGATGTAGGTGACTGGGTATTTTTATGGCTACACCCATACAAATAAATGTCTCTTAAGCAAGCTAAGAAGAATAATAAATTATTACCAAATTACTATGGTCCTTAAAAGATGTTGCAAAAAATTGGTACTATGAAATACAAATTGGAGCTTCCTACATCTTCCTGAGTGCACCCAGTTTGCCATATTTCATTCTTAAAGAAGGTTATAGGTTACAAGCTCCTAGTTCAAACAATATTGTTAGAACTTGACGAGGAAGGAAAAATCATAGCAGAACCTGAAGCAATCATAGAAACAAGAACTCGACAACTACAAGCCGAAGATTTCACATGGGAGGATGAGAATTTTATACAGAAGCATCCATAACTACTCAAGCAATGAGGACAACACTTTTTGAAAGAGTGGCGTCTTAGATCCCTATACTACTAGTGTAGTGCCTTAATGTTATTAGTGCAACTCCCTTATTATATTGTTGTGCCCATGTAGTCCCCATATTGTTATTATTGTGCCCCACAAAAGCCCACTATTTTTATTGTTGTGCCCTTACAAAATTATTGTTATGTCATCTCTGTTTATATTGTGACCCCTCCTACATATACAAAGGAGGTCTTGTCATTTGTATCATCCATGAATTGTTGATTTGTGTAATGTAAGGAGGTTTCCCCCTGGAAGAGGCTTATTTTGAAGTCGTTGATCTATATTTTCTTCTATTTTGTGAGCTGGTTTCATAACATTTTAAGGTTTTTGGACTCATGATATTTTATCTTTAACGTCATTATTAAAAAATGTTGAAAATTTACCCAAAAAAAAAAAACGTTATTCCAACGTCAACACTTTTCATTTTCAGGGCGTTTTCTCCACAAAAAAAATTGATTTTCACTGCCATTTTTAAAAAATGTTGATATTTACCCCGCAAAAAAAAAAAAAACAAAAACAAAAACAAAAAAGAAAAAAAACAAACAAACAAACAAACAAACAAACAAACAAACAAAAACAAAACAAAACTTTTCATTTTTAGCGAGTTTTTTGCACCAAAAAAATTGGTTTTCACTACCATTTTTAAAAAATGATGAAAATTTACCCCCCAAAAAAAATGTTATTCCAACATCAACACTTTTTGTTTTTGACTTGTTTTTCATGCTTTTCTTGGGTTTTTTGGCTAGAGTTCTCGTTTTGAGTTTACAGTTCTCATTTGATGGTTTAATTTGTTTCCAACACTTTAGTTGTTCTTTTATTTCAACTCTTTGATGTTGTGCTTCTAGTTGTTGTATATTCCCTTTAGCAACTAAACTAGTTTTCTGCTGAAATCAATTTATGGTGCTTGGTTGTTTACTTCCCTTTTTATCTGTAAATTTCTTTGTCCATTTCTTTTTATTTCTAGTGTTGTTCTCTTCCTTCTAGTCGCTTTTAATTTTTGTCGTAGACTTTTCCGACTCATACCAATGTTTCAATTTCTTAATGATATCACTTAGTGTATGAGGTTCTAGGAATTCAATTATGTCTCTAAATGTCATAACTATCCCATTGATGAATTGATGGATTGTTTCCTTCTCATCCTTGAGATATGGCGCATATCTCAGTATTTCTAGGAACTTAGTGACATACTCATCATTTTTTATTTGTCGCATATTGAGCTCATTGAACTCTTTTGCCTTGGTTTCATAGTATCTTTCCGATAAATATTGATTCCCAAAGATTTTCTCAAATTCATTGCAAGTTAGCTCTTCTTCAAAAATGGCTCCGGAATTTTTCAAATAATCTCACAAAATATTTTCCTTTTCTTTCAAACTATAGGTGGTAATCTTGGCTTTCATATTTTTATAATAATCATGGTTTCTCAAAAAATTCCTCATTCCTAGTACCCAAGCTTTTGCATCTTAATATTTCTTCATATCTCCATCAGATGTGGGTGGCTTGGCTTTCTTAAATTCCTTTGGAATATAATCATTTTCTTTCCTTCTCTAATGATGATGATGATGATGAGAGTGATGATGGTGTCTCCTCGAAGTAGAGTTGGAGTATCCACCAAATTGATGTACATAAGTGTTGGTTCTTCCTTCTAGGGAACTTAAAGGTACATTCCCCTTCACAGTGTTTTCACTCTCCCACCTATGTCTCTTCTTGGACCTACTACCGTGTACTTAATTTGTTTTCTTTTCTGATTCCCATAGCTTTCCCTTGCCTCTATGACTAGTTCCCAACTCATGTTGCTTTTATGTATATAAATCTAAGAGTCTTTGCAAAATAGCTTCATTTATCTAAGCTTTCCTCTCTGGAGATCTCACCAACGTTTCATTGCCTTCCATAAAACATTTTATCCCATCCCTTAGGATCCTTAGGGTATCCATCTAATCAAGAGAGTTTCTACCGCTCCTTTTTCCAACTAATATTTCTTCTTCATGCACGTGTGGTGTGTGGTTAGAACTATATTCTACCATCTTACTGATCATTCCTTGGTCATCTGGATCTATGGTGTACCACCCTCTGCTTTTGGGAGAACCTCATCTTATGTTATCTTACGTTATATGCTATCATTCATGCAAAATTGTTGGAATCATAGAAATAATAAATAATGAATGGGAAACCATGCACATGATCCTACTTTTACATAATTGTTATGACAACTTTGGCTGAAAATAACACTCCATATCAATATACTAATGTCATTCAATAAAAAAATTATTAGTATACATGCCTTCATAATCCTTAAAGTGTACACCTATCAACACAATTTTTATATACATCATGAGATAAATAAATAGACAAAATCTTGACCATGAACTTGCACCTATGGAGTTGTCACTGTGAACTTTGCTATAACAAAACAAGTTCTGTTAGTATACATGAAAATCAACATCAAACCACAAGCATCGCCACTTATGCACTACATATTCATCAATCATATATCAGTCAACCCAAAACTATCAGTTCCATGTTGCATATATAAATCATAATATATCCATATCATCCATGCATGAAATGAGTCAATTACAGACCAACTTTTAACACCTAACAATTTGTTTAGTTAATTTCTAAAAATCATCATAAGACCTTCCTACAAGAGTTATGTTTTTACTTACCCATGACATGGCCCATATAATCCAAGTGTTGAAATTTGATGCTCTGATACCACCTATAAAGAACCCCCACCTTAACCTCCATGAAAATATTTTACTTGCTAATCTGATCTCCCTTATAACAGTTAGAGAGATGGGAAATTTTTTTTTTTCTTTAGAACTAGAATTACGTCTCACCAATGTGGTAATCTAGGTAAGACATTTTTGGTGATATAAAATTTTACCCTAATCCGACTTTTGGATTAGAAGTTATGATCCTTTGAATTTCTAACAAATCACAGAGTGCCCCATTGTCAACCTTGCCACGTGGATCACCCATGGCTATGACTACTTGGCCAAAATTTCAGTGCCACTTGGCATATGTTGACCAGTTGTTGAACCATTCATGGGCTTGGGTTCCACAACCCCGCAATTATGCATTAATAATGTAAAACTATGAATATATATATGTGTGTGTGTGTGTGTGTGTGTGTGTGTGTGTACCCTTGGCTCCTCTCCCTCTTCACACTTGTAAAAGTTTTAGGGTTAGATCGTCAAGCTTACCTGTGAAGTGGGACCACACCATACCAATGGGAGAGCTATCAAGCTCACGTAAACGCCACTAGGCCCTAAATTCCATCATCTCTCACTTTTCAAATGAGCACTCTACCTTGTGGTGATCCTGGGAAATGGCCTCTAGGCTTACGTGTAGTATGGGTCCACATTTCTCCATGGGGCCTTTATTCATGGTGGTCCACTGCCCTTAGTCCAACCATGAAACCTCATGCAGATTCATCTCGCACTAGTTTAAAAACTCCATTCATTGAACTATCAAGGCTGACCTCTAGGTAACAGGATTGGGAACGAGAAATTCTTCCCATTTGTTGCAACCCCTTAATTTATGTCCTAGAGACCCTATCTTAGCCTTTATCAATTCTATATGCCTTTTTCTGGCAGTAATGATTTCTTCGGGTGGCCAATACAAGGCTAGGAACTCACCTAACCTTCTTCATGCTACTAGCCTTGCCACGCTGGCCTAGTCCTAATTAGTCCTAATCGGTCGCCCCTCATGTACTTATAAATTTTTGGGTTTATACCTGTAGGACACATCACCCTTAAACTCGCCTTATTGTGATAAGACATAATCCAAACATTCAACCCCTCACTTCCATGACGAGGCTTGTCATTAGGAAATGCAGATACGGTTTAACCAATTGATGCCATAAGGTTAAGTCCATACCAGTATTCACTGCAACACCACTCATAGCAGCAATTCGCTCATAGCCCGTCTAAGAAATTTTTGGCTAGAACTTGGGCCATGAGCAATATGTTCGTCCTCAGATTTGGTGGTTTCCATAAGCGTTGGTTCCCTTCCTGCACTATACACCAATCACAAGGGAACTTGTTCTAGCAACTACAACCACTCTCCAATTTTTTTCCTATGCTTTGTTTTGAAGGCTCACTCCTAAAATTAGAGCAACTTATCTTACACTGCCTAGGTACTTGTGATTTCATTTTGTTTTATCATTTTCTTTATAGCTTGTGTTTCCTTACTTGTTGTGTTTTATAACCATAAGTTGACCTCTTCACTTGGATGCAATCTGTTTCTAGGACTACCTTGGTGATCTGCGCAATCCTAGAGGGCAACTAGCCTTGCTCTTAGGAAATGCACAGTCTAGCCCAACAGTGAGCTTTGGCTCTATATTGCATAGACCCAACTGGAAACCTATCTCCAACTGACAAACCACGCAGAGCATGAGAGGCATTCAGAGCCACTTAGCCCAGGAATTGCACAGAAGCATTCCCTCACCAGCTATCTGATGCATGTGTCAGTGAGTTATGCAGTTCTCCCCGGAACTGTGCAATTTCTCCATGCATGCATGGAAACCTTTCCCAAAAAAGAAAAAATAAAAAAAAATCCAAAAAACATCCCTAAAAAATAGGGATCTATTTTTAGCAGTCGGAGTTTCACTTGAGTTATTTTTGGAAACTATCGCCATGTGTCACTTTTTCCTAGATTTTTGGCCTTCGCGTCATAATCCCTAAATCTATAAAATCTATTTAATGGGTGCCACTAGAGCTCATTTTCACATTCGATCTTGGATCTCTAGCATTCTCAAGGAGATTTAGGAGCCTTCAACACAATCAATACAACTTTCCCGTGTAAGTCTTGCTTTAATAGCCTTTTGTTGATTTTTTTGTTACTTTTGTTTCCTTGGCTTGTGAGAGTGTTGTTTTACCCATTTTATTAAATGACCACTGGAGTTTTGATTTTACATAACTTGTAGAAGTGTTGTTTTAGGTTTTTCATTGCCTTTCCTAAGTGTCACATGCATAACCCAATTGTTTCACTAGCGGTCATTGTTGCAGTGACTCTCTCCATAAGCTTTGTTTTTCTTCTATTTGACTGATTCCTGCACTTGGTTTGATTGCATGAATCACAATTCACTCAAATCTGCACCAACTTTCAGTCGCACTTTCAGATCTGCC
This sequence comes from Pinus taeda, assembly GCA_000404065.3. Lineage (NCBI taxonomy): Eukaryota > Viridiplantae > Streptophyta > Pinopsida > Pinales > Pinaceae > Pinus > Pinus taeda. The sequence continues at coordinate 199,305 of APFE031249761.1, forward strand.
TGTTTTCATGTTTCCCTTGGGCAGATCTAGGCTTCCTTGGCCTAGATCTAGCTCTTCCCGGAATGCACTACACATTTCTGGATCTCAAGGCTTTGCCTTGGCTCCAAGAATTGCATAGAGGATGCGAGTGACTGGCTCCAATTGCGCACTGTGTAGTTCCAAGAGACAGTCCTAGAGTCTTGCCAACCAAGATTGTGTAATGTGCAATCCCAGCCAGCACAAGCCAGACTGAACTACACATTGCGCAGTTTCAGTTAGCATAACCTCCTCACTAACAGATGGGACTGTGCAATGTGTAGATCTAGATGATAGTCCCTCACCTGTGAAACACAAAATTGTGCAATCTTTCCTAGTAGCTTCCCAATTTGTTGCATGGTATTTATTGAAGTGATTTCGATTTCAAGCTAACATTTGTATGCCATGAGTGTCTTCTCTGTCTACAAGTAACATGGCTTCGAAGAGAACTGGATCAAAGGATATTGTAGAGAGAAACACTGGACATGTAGTTGAACAGGTGTTAATGAAGTTTCCAGTCTATGCAGACACAAATCTGTTCATATATAAGGACATGAAGTTAACATGGACAAAAATCAAGGATATCTTCGCAGGCAACTTCAAGGAAGATCTGGAAGGTCAAGGGTACTATGTCAACATCAACAAGTGAGGCTTGTATAAGGTTGCATTCAGGTACCCAACCTTCCCATGTTTGGACATCATTCATTGGATTTTCTCACATACCGATCCTGAGATGATGATATTGAAAAGTTCCAGTGGGACACAAATTTCTACCTTCATGATGGAAAACTATCATCTGATGTATCACTTACCACAGTTGATGAACCGCATGGATGCACTCTTCTATAACCACAATAGTAATGTGAACACTAGAGACATCATGAAGCATTGGGTGAAAGAGCCATCAAAGATCAGGTCAACACCCAATCAGGTCTTCAATATTAAGGCACTCAAAAAAGCCTACGTACTCTTGATCATCTTTGCATGCCACTTGTATGGTCAAAAGAGCATAGAGACCTTTCTGCAAAATTGGGTCATTGTGTTGGATCAGTTGGAAAATGAAGGAAGGTTGTTCAACTGATCGGATATGTTGTCTCTTCAGCTGAAGGTGTATGTGACTAATGCCTAAAATCCACCCAAGGATGAGCAAGTGAGATTATATATGGTTGCATACCTACTTTATGCAATATGTGCCCAGCATCATTTTCCTCGTATGGGTTCGACATGGACACCATCAAAGAATGTTGTCAACATTTATTTGAAATTGCTTTCTGAAATTACCGAGGAATCATGGTAAGGCTATCTAACCACTTCATCATCCCAATTTACAAGATGATCTTTGAGAACAATCCACCTTGCATGTCCTAAGAAGCGATGCAAGCATTGCTTAACATTGCAGATTTGTATGCCTCACTTGGTGGCACATTCATCGGGATGTTTAGTGAAGAGAAGCCTATGGATGTGATACCAAGGTTTTCCATGGATAATTTGGTCATGCAAGAGGTTTCATATCACATCTCCACATGGTTATCAATAGGACTGCACATGAGGAAGAAGACACTATGGCTCGCTCTTCCTTTGCAGATTTGATTGTATGAGATCCAGAGCTTGAAGGATGTGGGTGTCGAGGCCAAGGAATTAGAGAAGTTTGAATTCAGCACCAAAGATTTCAATCCATACGATCCCCATTGTATATTCAAGAACCATTGTGCGAGGGTGTATTATACATGGATCCACGGAGCATGTCATTGGGCAGAGGAGGAACTTTGGAGGTATTGTTACAACTCCTCTAAGCTCAATGAACCATTCAACATGTCTATAGAATGGAAAGCTACTCTACACGAAGCAACACCATAGGAAGTAGCAACAACAACAATAGTGAGCACCAAACCGGTGTAGGACAAAGGGAAGAGGAAGATTTCTGATAACCCAGAGGCTGAACAAAGCTACAAGTTCAAAGAAGATCCTCTTGTTGAGAAAGTATCGCTGGAAATAGAGGTGAAGAGGCAATAGTTCATAAAGAGAGTAGAATGGAGGAAGAGAGAGAATCAAAGATTTGAAGATGCAGAGAAGAAGTTGCAGGAAACATAGAATAAACTGAAAGAAGAGTAGGAGCTAAGGAGGAGAGAAAGGGAAGAGAAGTATAAATAGGAATAGGAAGAAAGACAAGGTGCAATGCCAAAGAAAATTGCACCTATACATGTTGAGGAGTCAGAGCAGTGAGAAGATGAAGAAGATGGTGAGAAGGTGCAGGTTCGAGAAATTTCAAAATAGATTGAGAAAATGGTGGAAGAAACAGACATGGAGTTGGAATAGGATCCACACGACCAAGATACCAACCTCATGCCAAGAACATCTGAGGTCGCCCCTCAGTCTCCATCACCTCCATAATCAAAACCAATCCTCAGTGAAAAAGGAGAGGTTTTTCTCCTTGATGATGATCTGATGATGGATGTGTAGATTTTGTCATTTGATGAGTCGCATCAAAGGATCGTATAGGCATGGAGAAAGAATCTCTCGGATGATCACACATCACTTGCACATATTGTGGAAAGGGTGATTGTGTCATATGTTAGAAGGCATCCAGCCACCATGGACGATGCCTCTAAGGCTTATGTTGAAGCCACAAGTTCAACTGCAAAGTTCTTGTTAGAAGAGAATGATCAGATGGAAAAGGACATGCAAGAGGCCAAGAAAAGAGCATAACAATTCACAGGATCCGCTATGATAGAGATGACAAAAGCGATACTTGTTGAGGTGTTGACTCTCGAGACCACCATGCAGAAATTGTATGATAGATTTGTCACCGTGCATAAAGCGTTTTTCCATCTATATGGTTTTCAACAGCAGTGCATGAATATTTCCCAAACTCTCAAAGGCATACACATTGTTATTACGCATGTATAGGAATGGACAATGAGGTACAAGGGAGCCCCTCTTTACTTACATAAGATAATGAATCCGCAAGAAGAGCTACACAAATAATGGATTCGAATGTTGATCCAAGACTATGAGTTTCTCCCTCCACTCATTTCTAACATTGAGGCTTCCTATGCATGGTTGTTTAAGAGTCCGAATGCCATAGTGAGGACACACACGTATCCCTTCAATCAAATCCCTCACTCAAGCCATTAAGAAGAACGAAGTCCTGCTGGAGGTCGAAAAGTACACGCAACAGTTGATGTGAGATGCCACAAACGATGACTTGCAGTTGAGCGGAGAAAACATGCATAAGTACATCGATGGTCCAACCACACTCAGGAAAATGTTGTGCATGCTTCAAGATGAATTGGACAAAGGTTCGAGAACCATATACCCATAAGCCAAGGAGGGAAGATTCTGTTTCCAGAAAGACATCGCCAAATAGGACGGGGACACAGAAGCACAATACCAAGCTTGGTATCAATTCGTCACAAAAGACCATCAAGGGAATGTTGTAGAGTTGGTCATTCCAAAAGCTTTCGAGTAATGGTGTTTGTCTTGTTAGGCTGACTCGAGCCTATTTTGTCCCACATGGGGATATGTGGAAATTGTATATTATTTGTAAATATATTGTAAGTGAAATTTCAAGTGTCATTAGTGAAATGTGAATAGTCACTATGTAATGTAAAGAGTTATTTGTAAAGTAGTTGAAGAGTCATGAGGGTAGTCAAAGAGTAAAAGGGGAATGTCAAGGGTCAGCTCACCCTTTGTTATATATATAACCTCATAACTCATAGTAGAGGCTTTTGGGAGCCAAGCTTTTGGCTAGGCATTTCTTAGAGAAGGCTTGGAGAGTATTGTGAGTAGCCTTGGCTTCCCCACAATGTAGACTGAGTGCAATTCTTTGGAGGAGGAGGCGATGTTGATTGTAGTGTTCCACTATTGGGGCTAGTGGCTGTCAATGGTGTATGTATGGATGGAATTTTCACTTTTAATAATATTAATGAACCAACACGTTTTCATGCATATTTTGTTATTATAGTTGGATTATTTTGGTTTCTTTTGAAATATATGTTGTTTAACTTATGCATTTGTGTATGAAATATTTTGTATGTAATTGTATGAATATTATTGAAGACATGTTGTTGGATTAACCCGTCACTTTGGATTCTGGACTATTCCACTTGCAGCTTGTGATGTGATTCCACTTGTGTGTTCTTTTCAGGTTGCATACTATTACATGCTTCTAAGGGACACACTTCTTTTTCCCCTTTGTGTGTTAGAACCCCCATGCATCTCACTTGACTCCCTGCACGATCACACAATTGCTTCTGACCAAAGCTATCATACTTACGTCTGCGCACTACCGTGGTCAAGGCACTACATTACCAACTACTACTGGGACTCCTACTCCAAATAGTTTGAGGTCTACATGGGACTTCTTACTAGGGAGATCCCCTTGACATGTTGGCAGGTCCAGCACCATCAACATTTCTGGTGCTAGAAGTAGGGACATATGACAAGATGAGCCATCAAAGTATGTTTTGAATACCTTAACATCATTCATTGCTTACATCACAATCTCTACTCTTACATGTTTTTCTCAAGCACATGGTTTCTAAGTATCGGAGGATGTCATCGATGACTTGTCACAAATAAAATACAATGGTGAAGGAGAAATAGCCATGTTAAGACACGATGTTATCTTTTTAGGCTTCTATGAGAGGAATGAATTCTGCTCGGACAACATTGCCTGTGGGTTGTTCACTTACATGTTCGAAGGGCATGTTAAGAAATGGTGTCTCACATTGCCCACAACCTCTATTTACTCTTTTAATCACATGATGAAAGAGTTAGGTAATTCTTTCTTCTGTTATGATCGTAAATCACACAATAATTGTTTTTTGAATTACGTAAAGCACCTGATGAATCTATTCTGCAATTTTGGGACCGCTTCTATAATATTTCTTTTCAAATCTCTAAAGATAAAATTGATTGGAAATTTCTCAAAGAAATATTTTAGTATCTTCTACATATCTGAAAATCCACATGAGTTAGAATCATTTTAACCCCTCCCAGCATACCTTGGTGTTAGATAGTCCAAATGTAAGATGGACAAGGTTGTTGTCACAAGTGACCCTCCGTCCTCTTCTCACCAAACAACTGTAGCTCTGCAAGACGAGGTGGGAGAAGTTGTGAACCAACCTAGTGAACTGTCACCTCCTGCTAGCCCACCTACTCTGGATATCTGCGCGTATTTGGACTGTGACCCACATGGTTCTCATGTAATATCGATCTCTCAACCTCCATATTCTGGTTCCTATGATCCTCCGGATTTTACTGTGTTGTGTTCATCCATTCCAGAATCCACATCTGTTGTTCACCAAGATCAAGTTGTTGACATAGTTGGTGTTGAGTAGCCAACCTACGTGTTCATTTTTTATGAATATATGTGGGAATATGAAGAAGAAGCTGCGGTGAAGGATGACCTCCTTCTCTCTGCACCTCATCCACTCTATCTTGACATCTTCTGTGATTCTGCCACTTCTAATTTTTGTTGTGAAAATTCATCCCCAGATGTCTCTACTTTTGATCTTTCACAGGACACACATGATACTAGTCCATCATTTGATTGTGGAGAGGACAAATATTTCTTTCCAAATCCACTCAATCTTTCATCTTTGAGTTCTAGAAATTTAGAAGGTGAAATTTTTGTTTCTCATCAACCCATTTGTATGATTCATCAGATCATGAGGATGTCGATGCATATCTCGAATTTTCTGATCGTGGTTGTCATGATCTTTTTACTCATTCATTTGATCATTCATTTGATTCACTTGTTGTTGATATTTCTAAGCCACCAGTCTTTGATGATCTATTTGTTTATGAAGTGGAAACCCCTCAAGTTGTCAAGGAAATTTAGCCCAAGATGATGGTTATGTCAGGTTCTCACAACCATGAAGTCAGTTCCACGTTTGATCAGAAATCTATTGGGTCTCCCCAGGCTTGTCATCACTCTCTCGTTCACATTGAAAATCAATATGATATACAGTTTTCACATCCTCCACTAGAATCACATGATCCTATCGCTCATGCATTGGAGGAATCATACGTAGCAAGTCATGTTGCGAAACAAAAGTTTTCTTCTTTCAGCATGTTTGCTCATTTGTCAAGGTCTAAAGAGTGTACATGCTTTTCATTTGCGCACAATGTAATACAACACCATGATACGTCTGCAAAGTGCCTTCCATGTGCTTTTACTCTTTTCTTTTATGTGGATGCACTCAAAATTCAAGCGTGTTGGTTTTCATTTCTTTATCTTTCTTGTTTGTTGGTTTGCCTAAATATCTTTCTTGTCAACCATGCCTTCACTTACATGGGCAAACCAATGTCTCGGTGGCTAAAATATCACTTCATGTGAATAGGCCCATGCACTGTTTAGCTTAGGAGTAGGAGTAGTGGTTTTTGTCCTGTTTGATTTTTCTTTCTTGTTTTTCTTTTGCTTACTTGATTTTGCTTTCATTTTACTGCTTTCCTTTACTTGTTTGCTTGTTATAAACCTATAGGATTAGTTTCCCATGAAACTGTGTTTGGCTTCTTGAGACAAGTAGGGTGAAATACAAGAGGAATCGTACAACTACCAAAATTTTGTTGTCTATCTATTCCCTCTCCTTATGAAGATCTCATGTTTATTTTAGTTGATGATACCCTGATGGAAAATATGTTCCTTTCTGAGTAAGTCTTGGTGAAAACACAACGCTTTCACTTTTAACTAGTACCACCTACTGTAATTGGTTTTCTATATTCAGTTAACCCTTGTCAGCTTTTTCAAGTATTGTAAGCTAAGGGGGGAAACCTTAACAAGTATGTCAGAGGTATATATAACATAATTCTATGAAGGAACAACCTTTTCTAATCTCAATATGTCAGGATCCCTCTCTGCCTCATGAAATAAATAAGTGCTTATGCACAGTTCTTTGAAAAATGAAAAAAATTAAATAAAGGTGAAAGAAGAGAAAGTATTCCTACGTAGAGAGTGAAGCAAGTAACTTTGCCATAGTACTGTCAAGGCTCGTTGGCAACATAGCCATTCTTGTGTTCCTGAAGTGACTCCGTTGGGGTAATTTGAAGGCCTGCTGGCAACGGAGCAACAACAGAGATGAAACTAAAAATCTGAAAGTCTATATTACTTGTGCATCAATATACCCTCATCCCTAATTGAAAAAACTCAGTTGACTTGGCTTGTTATGTGTGTTGACTGAGTAAGTTAATGGAAGGGACTATATCTTTAACTCAAGCTAATGAAGGAACCATGACGATCAAAGAATCAAATAATAATTTCGGAAGAGTTAGTCTCACTTTACATGAGACAAGGTCCATACAAAGAACTAGAGTGCTACGAGTGTGTCGCCAATGTTGTAGCAGCTACAACCATCCTCCAAAATTTTTCATATGATTTGCTTTGGAGCCTCCCTCCTAAAATCACAGTAGCTTATCTTACACTCCTAGGTACTTTTGCTTTCAATGAGTTTTACCTTTTTCTTTACATCTTGTGTTTGCGTACTTGTTGTGTTGTCTAACCAAAAGCTAACCTCTTCACTTGGTTTCAATCTGGTTCTATCACTGCCTTGGTGATCTACGCAATCCTAGAGGGTAATCAACCTTCCTCTCGGGAAATGCACAGTTCATCCCCATAGTGAGCTTCGAATCTAGAATTGCACAGACCTCGTTGGCACCCTGTCTCAAGCTTAGAAACTGTGTAGAGCATGAGAGGTAGCTAGAGCCACTCAACTCAGGAATTACGCAAAATCGTTCCCTCAACAACTGCCTCATGCATGTGTTAGTGAGTTGCCCAATTCTCCCCAGAACTGTGCAATTTCTCCATGCATGCATGGAAGCCTTTTTCGAAAAGAAAAAAGAAAAAAACAAAAAAGGAATCCCTAAAAAATAGGGATATATTTTTAGAAGCCAGTGTTACACGAGCTATTTTTGGAAACTACTGCCATGTGTCACTTTTTCCTATATTTTTGGCCTTCGCGTCATAAACCCCAAGTCAATCAAATCTATTTAATGGACATCGCCAGAGCTCATTTTCACATCCGATATTGGAGCTCTAGCATTCCCAAGGAGATATAGGAACATTCAACATAGTTGGTACAACTTTTACGGGTAAGTCTTTCTCTTCTAGTCTTTTGGTGAATTTTCTGCCACTTTTGTTTCCTTGGCTTATGACAGTATTGTTTTATCCATTTTATCAAACAACCATTGGCGCTTTGATTTATTTGAGCTTGTAGATGTGTCGTTTTAAGTTTTTCATTGCCTATCCTAAGTGTCACACGCATAACCCAATTTTTTCAATAATGATCGTCATTGTGGCGACTCTCTCCATAAGCTTCGTTGTTCTTCTGTTTGATTGATTCTTGCACTTGTTTTAATTGCATGCATCGCCATTCACTCAGATCTGCACTAACCATCACTCACACTTTCATATATGCTTGCTTTTCGTGTTTCCCTTATGTAGATCTAGGCTTCCTTGGCCAGGATCTAGCTCTTATCGACATGCACTACACATTTTTGGATCTCAAGGCTTTACCTTGGCTCCACGAATTGCATAGAGGCTACAAGTGACTCACTCCAACTGTGCATTTTATAGTTCCATAAGACAGTCCTGGAGTCTTTCCCACTAGGATTGTGTAATGGGCAGTCCCATCTAGCACAAGCCAGACTGAACTGCGCGTTGCATAGTTCCAATCAGCATCACCTCCTCACTGATAGTTGGGACTGCGTAATGCAAAAATCTAACTAACAGACCCTCACCTCTGAAATACAGAATTGTGCAATATTTCCTAGTAGTTTCTGAGTTTGTTGTGTGGTCTATCTTGAAGTGCTTTCGATTTCAAGCTAACATTTTCATGCCATGAGTGTCCTCTCTATCTCTAGGTACAACAATTGTTGAGAATGTTTTTAACAGTACAGGTAACATGGGTTCCAATAGAGATGGATCACGGGATATTGTAGAGAGAAACACTGGAGATGTAGTTGAAAAGGTGTCAATGAACTTGCCAGTATATGCAGACACACAACTATTCATAGAGAAGGACATCAAGATAACATGGCGGGAAATCAAGGGTATCTTCGTAGGTAGCTTCAAGGAAGATATGGAAGATCGACAGGTCTATGTTAACATACACAAGTCAGGCTTGTATAAGGTTGCATGTAGGTACCCCACCTTCCCATGTGTGGACATCATTCACTAGATTGACTCACACACTGATCCCAAGATAATGACATTGAGCAGTTCCAGTGGAACAGAACTTGCTACCTTGAGGATGGAAAACTATCATTAGATGTATCACTTACCACAGTCGGTAAACTGCATGGATGCACTCCTATATACCACCAATAGAAATGTGAACACTAGAGACATCATGAAGCATTGGGTGAAAGAGCCATTGAGGTTAATGTCAAAACCCAATTAGGTCTACAAGACTAAGTCACTCGAAAAGGCCTACCAACTCTTGATCATCTTTGCATGCCACTTGTATAGTCAAGAGAGCACGAAGACCTTTTCGCAGAATTGGGTGGTTTTGTTATATCAGTTGGCGATTGAAGGAAGGTCATTCAACTCGTCGGATATGTTGCCTCTTCAGCTAAAAGTGTATATGCCTAATGTCTGGAATCTACCAAAGGATGAGAAAGCGAGATTTTATATGTCCATGTACCTAATTGATGCAATTTGTGCCCAACATTAGTTTCATTTCATGCATTGGACATGGACACCATCAAAGAATGTTGTGAACATTTATTACAAGTTTCTTTTCGAGTGCAATTACCGAGGAATCATGGAAAGGATATCCGACCACTTCATCATCCCAATCTACAAGATGATCTTTGCGTGGGATCCACCTTGAATGTCCCAAGAAGTAATAAAGGATTTGCTTAACATTGTAGATTGGTATGCCTCACCTGGTGGCACCTTCATCGAGATGTTTGATGGAGAGAAGTCTTTGCATGTGCTACCAAGGTTTTCCAATGATAATTTGGTCATGCAAGAGGTTGCATATCACATCTCTATAGGGTTATTAGTAGAACTACACAGGAGGAAGAAGGCACCATGGCCTACACTTTGTAGATTGGATTATACGAGATCCGGAGCTTGAAGGATGTGGATGCTGAGGCCAAGGAATTAGAGAAGTTTGAGTTTGACACCAAGGATTTCAATCTGTATGATCCCAACTGCATATGCAAGAACCATTGTGCAAAGGTCTATTATCCATGGATCCATGGGGCATGCCATTGGATAAAGGAGGGCGATTGTAGGTATTGTTACAAATCCTCTAAGCTCAATGAACCATTCATCATGGCTATAGAATGGAAAGTTTCTCTCGAAGCAACAAAACCATAGGAAGTAGAAACAACAACAACAACAGTGAGAATAAAATCGACACAGGAAAAAGGAAAGAGGAAGATTCTCGAGAACCCAGAGGCTAAGGAAAGCTACAAGTTCAAAGAAGATCCCCTTGTTGAGAAAGTAACTTTGGAAATAGAGGCGAAGAGGCAACAACTAATAAAGATAGTAGAACCGAGGAAGAGAGAGAAGAAGTTGCAGGAAACAGAGAGGAAGCTCAAAGAAGAGCACAAATTAAGGAGGAGAGAAAGGGAAGAGAAGCAGAAACAAGAATAGGAAGAAAGGCAAGGCAAAATGAAAGAGAAAATTGTGCCTATACAAGTTTAGGAGTTAGACGAACAAACAAATGAAGAAGAAGGTGAGAAGGTGCATGTTTGAGAGCTTGCTTCGCATATTGAATAAATGGTTCAAGAAATAGACATGGAGTTGGAACAGGACCACAGGACCAAGATATTGAGATCGTGTCGAGAGCATCTGAGGTCGCTCCTCAGTCTCCACCACCTCCAAAATGAGAACTAGTCCCGAGCGAGCAAGGAGAGGTTGTTGTCCTTGATGATGATTCAGTGATGGATGTGTACTATCTGTCATTTGATGAGTCATAATAAAGGATTGTATAGGCACACATAAAGCATCTCCTGGATGATCACATGTCACCTGCACATATGGAGGAATGGGCGATTGTGTCAGATCTTCGAAGACATTCAGATGCCATGGTCAATGCCTCTAAGGCTTATGTAGAAGCCACGACTTCAATTGTCAAGTTCTTATTAGAACATAATGATCGAAAGGAAAAGGACTTGCAAGAGGCTAGGAAGAGAACAAAACAATCTATAGGATATGCTATGGCAGAGATGAGAAAAGTGATACTTGTTGAAGTATCGAATCTTGAGATCTCCATGCAAAAATTGTATGACATATTTGTCACCATGCACAAGGCGATTGTCCATCTATATGGTTTTCGGCAGCAATGCATGAATATTCCCAAACTCTCAAAGTCATACACGCTACTATTACGCATGTACCGGAATGGATAATGAGGTACAAGGGAGCCCCTCTTTACTTGCATAAGATAATGAAGCCGCAGGTAGAGCTAGACAAAGCATTGATTCAGATGTTGATATGGAACTATGAGAATCTCCCTCTGCTCATCACTAGCATTGAGGCTTCCTATGCACAATTGTTCAAGAGTCTGCATGTCATAGTGAGGACACACAAGATCCCTTCAATCGGATCCCTCACTCAAGACATTAAGAAGAACCAAGTCCTGTTGGAGATCGAGAGGTACATGGAGCAGTCGATGTGAGAGGCCACCAACAATGACTTGCAACTAAGCATAGAAAACATGCAGAAGTACATCGGTGGTCCAACCACACTTAGGAAAATGTTGCGCATGATTCAAGATGAATTGGACAAAGTTTCCATAACCATATGCCCGGAAGCCGAGGAGGCAAGAGTCCATTTCCAAAAAGACATCACGAAATAGGACGTGGACACAATAGCGCAATACCAAGCTTGGTATCAGTTTTTCATCGAAGACCATCAAGAGGATGTTGTCGAGTTGGTCTTTCCCCAAGCTTCCAAGTGATGGTGTTTGTCTTGTTAGGTTGACTCAAGCATATTTTGTCCCACATTGGTATATTATGTGCAAAATGTATATTATTTGTAAATATATTGTAAGTGAAATTCCAAGTGTCATTAGTGGAATGTGAACAATCACTATGTAATGTAAAGGGTTATTTGTAAAGGAGTTGAAGAGTCATGAGGGTAGTCAAAGAGTCAAAGGGGAATGTCAAGGGTCACTCCACACTTTGTTATATATAGAACCTCATAACTCATAGTAGAGGTGTTTGGGAGCCAAGCTTTTGGTTGGGCATTTCTTAGAGAAGGCTTGGAGAGTATTGTGACAAGCTTTGGCTTCTCCACAATGTAGAGCGAGTACACTTCTTTGGAGGATCAGGCGGTGGTGACTTTAATGTTCCACTATTGGGGCTAGTGGCTGTCATAGGTGTATGTATGGATGGAACTTTCACTTTTAATAATATAACTGAGCCATCACGTTTTCATTCATATGTTGTTATTGTAGTTGGATTATTCTCATTACTTTAGCAATGTATGTTGTTTACCTTACACATTTGTGTATGAACTATTTTATATGCAATTGTATTAATCTCGTTGAATGTGTGTTGTTGGATTAACCCATCACTTTGGATTGTTGACCACTCCGCGTCCAACTTGTGATGTCATTCTGCTCATGTGTTCCTTTCAGGATGTGTACTATTACAGGCTTCTAAATGACACACTTCCTTTTCCCCTCTGTGTGTTAGAACCCTCATGCATCTCACTTGACTCGCTACAAGGTCACAGACTTGCTTTCGACCAAAGTTATCATACTTACCTTTGTGTGCTACCTTGGTCAAGGCACTACATTACCATCCACTGCTGGGTCTCCTACTCCAAACAGTATGAGGTCTAGTTGGGACTTCTTACCAGGGAGATCCCCTTGACATGTTGGTGAGTCTAGCACTGTCAACAGAACCCTAACATGACACAGCCACAGTGGTACTATAAACGTCTAGACTTTCTCTAGTGTTCAACCGTAACCATTGAAGTTTACTAAGACACCCATTGGTGTTATCCCTCCTGAGCTTACGTCAGAGTTACTCTCTCCTGGTTCACAGTGTATGCAATGGATAATAATGGTCAAGGACTTATCCATATAGGTCAGTGGCTTATATATTCGGTTCCTCAAGGATTTGCGGTTCTTAGGATCTCTATTGTTTTACCTAGATCTGACAGATCTCGACATAGAGATCTATAGGTTTAATTCAAGGATAAAATAAGTGTCGCAAACATCTAATATCCAACATGAAGCACATGGTGACAAGGAGGCAAAAAGGAAATCAACACTCTTCAAGGAAATAATGAATCTTTCCTTTAGGTTCGAATGCAAGCACAAGCCTTATGGATATTCACATAATAGATAAGCTTGCAGACTTACAAGCACTCCTATTTTAGGGATAGGGAATTCTAGGTATAACTGCACTGAGGGTTGTCAATTACCTTCTACTATGAGCTTGGTGATTCCAAAAAGGCCTCCAATCCTCACACCACACACCACAGTGCAACCTAGGGCCTATGAAAAACATTCAAGTAATTATGTGTACCTACCTGGGCACTACCTGTATGATGGACCAAGAAGCAAAGCTTGTAAAGGGTTCCCAAGAAACTTGGCTATTAGCAAGGACTAGAGAATGATTACCCTATATAGGGCGCCAACCACATTCATCACAAGGCTATAACCAATTATTCAAGAAATGATTTACCCCATCATCCCAATACTAGGGCAATAGGCGGAACATGACTCCTAACCTTAGGTAACATTCATATCAAATAATGCATAAAAACGTTGCAACCTTGGGTGAAGTGAAAAGACATATATTCAAGTCACGCTGAGTCAAGAAGACATGTTTTACACAACACATCATACAAATATATTGTCCCAAATCCTAGTAAAATGGGAGTGCAGAACCAACCATCGAGTTATGCATCACCGAGGGCTTAGAGAGGTCCCTCATAATAGACCACGAGTTAATAAGAATAAGAGAGGAGGAATTCCTCAACATTATCACATTGTAATATAAGCCATGTCAATGCAAGCTATCAACCATGTAATCATGATGGGGTAACAAGAATTTTTCATGCTAAATATTACTACAATTAAATCCTTATTCTTATAGGCTATTCCAATGTCTTTAAACATTGCACAATATGCTATTTAATTGTGTAATAATAGTAATACAATCATGTATTTGGCACAATGACGCCATTTCAAACTAGAAATGTATCACATATATTCATTATTTGAAAACATACATAACAAACACATATCTTATAAATATTTGGGCAACTTTGTTTGGCAACAATACTCTTCACCCAACCATAGATAGATGCAACTAGTTCTCTCTTGCAACTATCACCCCCAAGCAAATTCTAGAGAGTGATGGGTCTTTTTCTTAAGGGATGAACCACAACCTTCTGTTATTCAAGGGACTCTAGAGATCTATCCACCTCAACCCTTCAACTTAGTTGCAAGTAAAAATTGCACATGGGCTCGAGAGGCTCACTAACTCCACATTTCAAACACAACATCGTTGGTCCACCCAACTTAGGGGACTCCAGAACCACAATCAATCAAACACACAACAAAGAAGCAATCAAGAAGTCCTCCAAGATTATCTAGGAATAATTCTTCCACTCTAGCCCTTCGGTATTTGCTAAGAATCACCATCTCCACCCTTTGGTTACTAAGGACTTGAGAGGCAATTTCTTCCCCACATGGAAGGATCTTCTTCTTGAATTTTTGCAAAACAAAACTTATCTTCTTGATCTTTTGCATTGTTTTTCCTTGTGTTTTGTTGTGGCAAGTTCGAGCATACCTCTTTGCTAACCTTCAAATTCTAGAACTACGTCCCCCCCTCACCCCTCATTTGTGTTTGTTCTTCCCCCAATCTACCACTGCATAATTCTCTGTAGTTCAAATGTCTCTTCTCTTCTCGTTCACAGTGGTTTTTCACTTGCTATCTAACAGGCAATGCAAGATCTTTCTTGCCTGTGGGGTTGTGATACACCTCCCCACTCCCTTGTTTTTTTACTATACTCCAACCACCCACTCTTGCTTGCATGCTCTAGCATAACCTCCTCAACGATGTTGTCCTCCTCATTTATTTTATGTCCTCCTTTGTGTACATTTTCCTTCAAGGAAGCATAATCGATGTCCTTGCATCCAACCTCCTCATTAATGGTATGTTCCAGTTTAATTAAAATGCATACTTACTAATCTCCTTGGATGTCATATCAATTTTAAATCCCAAGCAATTACCTTCCCCAGTGTTTAGAATCCATATCCGATAACTGAGCCTATAATTTTTTCATAAAAATATTTACCTTGTAAAATTAAGCAATTGAGTCTCTCACATAAGTGTTATCGCCATCCATACCAATATTTTTAAAACAATAAAAAATTTTTCAATCAGTAAAACTATTTTTAGAACAATCCAAAAATAAATAAAAGTTTTGAAAAACACTATCATTAATATCAATAAGAAAATTGAACAAAAGCTACCCATATAAAAATTAAATCCATTCCAACGAGTTTGGCGTATTAGACTCAACCCTCAATAGATGAAAATAAAATTAAACGGAATTATCTCTATACAAATAGACTCAACCCTAAATAGATGAAAATAAAATTGAATAAAATTAAACAGAATTATCTATATACAAATATCGGGTTCGTTGTTAGGGAAACGAAAAACAAAAAGTGGTTTTGTATTTTGTCTTTTGAATCCGAGATATGATTTAGTTGCTTTGTTATAACGTCAAAAAGGTTGTCGATGCCAACGGTACGGTGCAAATAATTAGTATGATGGCATTTATATTTACAATTGAACAATATCCACAAGGATCGCGATCCATTGACATCAAAGGACAAAGGTCGTAATTTAATCTAAAATGTTTGTAAGTATGTGGGTAATAGTATTTGAAAAATAAAATAAATAAAGTTAATAAGTATGGGAATAATATTATCTAAAAGATAAAGTAAATTATATAAATGTTAATTTATATTTTATTATTTTAAAATGGGAGAATATTGTTGATAGAAAGTGTATATGAAGATAGACAAAAAGAAATAAATATAAGTGTTTTTGGATGCTGGTTGTAAGCTAATATTTTTTTTTTTAAATATGATAATATGATATGTGTTATTTTTTGGGATAAGATAATTTTTCTGAAAATATGGTAGGTTGAGGTTTAAAAGATTTGTGAATCTTTGTAAAATAATCTAGTTGCTAAGGTGGAGTGGAGCTATTTTTTTTTTTGTCGTTAACTGTCTATGGATAATAGTGGTGTGCAAGAAATATATTTTTCTTATTTTTATTGATGAGTGGATTTAATTACCCAACAAGAGGATGATTAATTTTTTTATTTTTTTGGAAGACAATCCTCTCTTCTTTTACAATGGTAGGATGTGGTGTAGCTTGGTAGGTTGGAAACAGTGAAAGGTTTAGGATCGTGATAGACCCTTGGACTGGGTGCAAGGAAAACTACAGGTTCCCTTGTCAGCTTGTAACTGTATTGAATAATCAGGGTGTTAATTTTCTAAATCAGATCGCAAATGAAGGAAGATCATCTATGTGGACATGGGGCTAGAAAGATGCGAATCAAATGGATTTACATGGTGAGTTCATGGTCTTGTGGAAAAATTATATAATCTATCTTAAAATATCACATGTTAGAATAAAAGATAGGAAGAACACCCTCAACTTGGTCCATTCCCCTTCCTGGGCATAGGCTCCCAAAACTAGATACATATTTAAAATAACGACTAGAGAAAGGGAAAATCTAGAATGGTGGTGGAAGAAGATCTAAAA
>APFE031249762.1:0-22148 GCA_000404065.3 Pinus taeda
TGCGCGTAGAGGAGCAGATGAGGGCTTGAGAGAAGAGTTGAGAGTCCTTACTGCTCGCTTAGAAGCAGTGGAGGCAGGAAGGAGAAGAGATCCAGAACTGGGGGATGATAGCGAGGATGAAGCAGCAACTGCCACGGAAGGGTCAGAAGAAGAGGCCCCGGAGATAAGACTGTTGAGATCAGTGCTGTTAGCCAGGAGCAAGCCCAAACCTGAGATTTCTAATTACGATGGAAGTCTATCCGCAGATGTTCTGCTGGATTGGGTAAGTGAGTTAGATAAGTATTTTGAAAACGAAGAGATCAGTGAGGACAAAAGAGTTAGATTTGCTGCAACCAAGTTAAAAGGACACGCTGCTTTATGGTGGGATAATGTCCAAGCAGACAGGAAGAGGATGAACAAACTACCAATAAAAAAGTGGCCGAGAATGGTGGCAAAACTGAAGGGCAGGTTTTTGCCTAAAGACTATCAGGTCGAACTTTATCGACGAGTGCAGAATCTAAGGCAGAAAGGTATGACCATAAAGGAATACACAGAGGAATTTTATCGCGTAAATTTGCGGGCTGGTTATACTGACGATACTGCAGAGAAGGCAACGAGATATGTTAATGGTTTGAGGATGGAAATACTGGATGAGATCAGTATTCTCTCACCAAGGAATATAGAAGAAGCCTTTCAAAGTGCTGTAAAGGCAGAAGAGAAAATTAACCAGAAACAGAACAACAGGAGAGGACGAAGAAATGGCAGAGGACGTGGACAGTCCTATGGCAAAGGAAGAACTGCCACTAACAGTGAGGAAGGCGGTAGCTCCAAAACTTCAAGGATAGTAGAGAAGGGGGATAGCACTAAAGGAGGTCGGCCATATCAGCGGGGAAGAGGAAATGGTCGCGGCAGAGGGGCAAATGTCTAGTGCTACAGGTGCCATAAGTGGGGGCACAGATCCTTCGAATGCCCGAAGGTTGAGCATACCAGCGAGAGGGGAGCATTTGTTGCACAGCTTGAGGAAGCTGAAGCACAGCCCTGGGAAGTAGAAAATGTGGCAGAAACAGGGGAGGCATTAATTTTGAACAAAGTGTTGTTAAAGACAGCAAAGGAAATGACTGAACAAAACCAGAGGAAGGCACTGTTCCGAACAGTTTTCCAATCACATGGGAAGTGTTGCAAACTAATCATAGACAGCGGGAGTACAGATAACTTAGTTGCTACCGAGATGGTGGAAAAGCTGGGATTAAGGTGGCTTAATCATCCCACACCTTACAAGGTGTCATGGCTACAGAAAGGCCACCAGTTACTAGTTGATGAGCAATGTGAAGTTGAATTTCACATTGGCAAATACCAAGACAAAGTTGTTTGCGACATCATGCCAATGGACGTATGCCATATACTGCTAGGAAGACCACGGCAGTATGACCGGAAGGTGACACATGATGGGAAAACAAATTGTTATAAGTTTGTGAAAGATGGAGTTAAACATACCCTTGTACCCATCAAGGAGGAGGATACAACAGAGTCAAGTGGAACAAAAGCATTGCTAATAGCAGGAAAACGGTTTGTTAGGCAGATTGAAGAAAACGAGGTGAACTATTCAGTGGTAAGAAGGACAAGAGTCGTGTCACTGAACACAGAAAAATCAGAATTGCCTACAGAGATACGAGAGCTATTGGAAGAATTTAAGGATATTGTGGTTGACGATCTACCAGACAAATTGCCACCCAGAAGGAGCATTAGCCATCATATCGATTTTATACCTGGAGCAAGTCTACCGAACAAGGCAGCATACAGAATGAGCCCGAAAGACAACGAAGAGATTCGTAAACAAGTGCAGGAATTACTGGATAAGGGACTGATCAGAGAAAGTTTGAGCCCGTGTGCGGTACCAACAGTACTTGCACCTAAGAAGGGAGGGGAATGGCGGATGTGTACGGATTCACGAGCCATCAACAAAATCACTATACGGTATAGATTTCCCCTACCCAGAATGGATGACATGATGGATTGTCTTAGCGGAGCAGCCTATTTTACGAAGATTGATTTGAAGAGTGGATATCATCAGATCAAGATCAGGGAAGGAGATGAATGGAAAACAACTTTCAAAACCAATGAAGGGTTGTACGAGTGGTTAGTCATGTCGTTTGGCTTGAGCAACGCTCCTAGTACTTTTATGAGGTTGATGAATGAGATGTTAAAAGAATTTATTGGCAAGTTTGTGATAGTTTACCTCAATGATATTCTGATTTTTAGCAGGACCAGGGGAGAACACCTTCAGCATGATCGAAGGGTGCTAGAGAAGTTACAGCAGAACAAACTGCTGATAAACTTGAAAAAAATGTACTTTCCTACATAAAGAACTGGTTTATTTGGGGTTTGTAGTCGCAGAAAATGAATTGAAGATGGATCCGGAAAAGATCGCGGAAATCGTCAATTGGCCATCACCGAAGAGCTTGTTTGAGGTACATAGCTTCCACGGATTAGCAAGTTTTTATAGGAAGTTTATTAGAAATTTTAGTGAAATCTATGCACCAATACTGGACACCATCAAGAAGGCCAGTCAGCCTTTTTGTTGGACTAGTGCAGCCGAGGACAGTTTTCAGCTTTAAAACAGAAGATTACGGAGAGACCAATCTTGAGGCTACCTGACTTCAGCAAACTTTTCCAGGTCCGATGTGACGCAAGTGGGACAGCTATTGGCGCTGTGCTCAGTTAGGAAGACAGACCAGTGGCATTTTTTAGCGAGAAATTAAATGAAAGCAGGCAGAAATATTCCTCGTATGACAAGGAATTTTATGCCGTGGTCCAAGCTTTAAAGCATTGGAGACACTACCTGCTGGGCAACGGGTTTGTATTGTTTTCTGATAATTCAGCATTACAATATGTAATGCAACAGCACAAGTTGAACTAGAAGCACGCCAAATGGGTAGAGTACTTACAGAGTTTCACCTTCATGCTAAAGCATATTAGTGGACAAGCCAATAAAGTGGCAGATGCTTTGAGAAGAAGAGATTTGTTCTTACAAGAGAGCAGAATATAGGTGATGGGATTCGAACATCTAAAGGATTTGTACCAGACCAACGCTGATTTCAAAGAAGCCTTTGAAGCATGCCAAAGTCCTGTGTTGAGGAATACAAGTCCATGGCTGGACTACAACTTACAGGAAGGATTATTGTTTAGAGGTGGAAAGTTATGTATTCCAGACTGCTCGATGAGGGAAAATATTGTACAAGAGAAACATAGTGGTGGTCTAGCCGGTCACTTCGGCATAGATAAAACTTTGGAATAGCTCGGGCACTTTTATTACTGGCCCCGAATGCGCGGAGATATCCAATGATATGTGAACAAGTGTAAATTCTGCCAACTGGCGAAGGGACACAGTCAAAATGCTGGACTTTACACACCATTGGATTTCAGAGATCTGTGGTTTTTACTTTTTGAGTCTTTGATCGGAGAATCCACAGTAAGAGAATTTTTACACCAACGTTTCGAATCCCAAATGGGATCCATCATCAGGGTTAAGAGAAAGATGATAGAAGAAGAGCAAGAAAGAAGAGATAAATACTCAAGAGCGGAGGAATATTGAAGGAACAGCACAGGTCGGCAAGAGAGATTAATAATAAAACCTAAAAATAAACTAAAATCTTTTCTTTTATTAATATATCTATATATATCTATATATCTATCTATATATATAATATATATATTATATATATTATTATATATATATATATTTTTTTTTTTTTTTTTTAATGCATTAATATTTTTAATAAATTAATAATAATTAATTAATATCTTATAATTTCGCAATAATACTTTAATAAATTAATAATATTTAATTAATATCTTATAATTTTGCATTAATAATTTTTATGAATTAATAACATTAAATTAAAATCTTATAAAACATAATCTTGATATAACCTAGCACCTATATTAAAATTAGTGACTCTAAAAACATAATATAAATATTAATATTATAAACCTAAAATCTAAAAACCTAAAAACATTAATATTTAAATAACCTAATATTTATAAAGCTAAACCTATATACCTTATTATTATATATAAAAACCTATATTTAAAATTAATATCTATAAAGACTTATATAAGTAATAATATATAATATATATTAAGTCTTATATATATAGAGTATTAATATTAATATATGTAATATATATATATTTAATCTTAATACCTATAAGACTTTAATATATAAAATATAATTATAATAGAATTATATATTATATCTATAGGACCTAATGAATATAAAAGAATAATATATAAAATGATATAATAAAATGAATATTATAAATCTTAGACTCTATAAAACATTAAAATTAACTGTTTAAAAACCTAATGGCTATAGAACTTAATATATATTTAAAATTAAATCTATAAAACTTAATATTATATAACCTAAGGAATAAATTAATATTAAAATCTATAAAACTTAATAAATAAAATCCACATAGTCTATATTCTAATATCTAAACCATTATCTATATACCATAGTATTAATATAAATATAACCTAAATTATGACATAAATTATAAATTAAAATCTAAACTATATTAAAACTTACATTAATGTCTAATAAGAATCAAAACCTGAGAATGAAAAGGGAAAGGGAGGGAAAAACTAACCTGCCTGACGACTTACCTGGGGTTGGTTGGACGTTTCTTGATCTCGCTGATAAGGGGGAGCCAGCTTCCGCTAATCTCCAAACCGCCGTCTCTGTTCAGATTACAAGGATGCTTCAAGATTTCGAGGGCTTCTCTGATTTTCCGTCTCTGTTGTTGCTCTTCTCTTGCGATAATTGAAGCATTTTCTAAGAAGATGTGGTGTTTAGTCTTCGAGGAGTGCTCTGCCAAGGCTGAGGTACGATATCTTCCATTCCTGATGTCAGTGCCATGTTCTTTCAGTCTTGTCTGGAGGGAGCGACCAGTTTCACCTATGTAGCTTTTCCCACACGAATAGTCTATTTTATAGACTCCTTTGAGCTGTTGCTTGTCAATATCATCCTTAACAGATTTTAAACTTTGTCTAATGGTACCGGGAGCTGAGAATTGAGTTATGATGTTTTTCTTTCTTAGGATTTTTGCCATTTTATCTGTGACTCCTTGGATATAGGGTAGAAAAACCTTACCACCTTGAGGTTGATCCTGCTCTTTAGGTATGGGAGATGACAACCTCATTTCAGCTTTCTTTATGGCTTTATTAATCTCATGATCCTTGTAGCCTATATTTTTGAAATTTGAAACTAAATGCCCCTTTTCTTCGTTTATATGCTCTGAGTCAGAGATTCGGAGGGCTCTAATGACAAGAGTGTTCAGGACACCAAGCTTTTGGGCTGGGTGATGGTGGGAGTTCGCATGAAGGTAACTCTCTGTGTGAGTTGACTTTCTGTAAACCTTATGGCCCAAAGAGCCATCCTCTTTTCTGATGATGAGAATGTCCAGGAAAGGAATGCTCAAATTCTCTTCAAGCTCCATAGTGAATTTTATGTCAGGGGAGATGGAGTTAAGGTGATTGAAAAACTTTTCGAGTTCTGCTTTTCCATGGGTCCATTTTATGTTGGTGTCATCAACAAAACGCTTCCACCAAGCTGGTTTTAAGGGATAAGAATCCAAGGCCTTCTTCTCAAAATATTCCATGTATAAGTTGGCCACGATTGGCGAGAGGGGTGATCCCATTGCTACACCCGATGTTTGTTCATAGAACGTTCCTTGGAATGTGAATACAGTTGACCTTAAGCAGACTTCAGCCAGTTTTGCGGTTTCTGGATCAGTGACACTTCTTATAACCTGAATGGCTTCATCAAGAGGAATCTTTGTGAATAAGGAGACTACGTCAAAGCTCACGAGGATGTCCTCCTTTTCCATTCTTTCATTTTTAATAAGATTCACAAAGGCGTGCGAGTCTTTAATGAAGGAGTCAGTGTTTCCAACCAGGGGTTTTAGAATCTTGGCGACATATTTAGCAAGCTCATAGGTTGGGGAGCCAATGGTATTAACTATTGGTCTAAGGGGGACCCCCTCCTTATGGATCTTGGGTAATCCATAGATTCTAGGGATGGTTTCGCAAGAGGGGGTTAATTTCTTCTTCAATTTTTCGTCAAGGCTGGAATCTGCGATAATCTTTTTTACATTCTTCATAATCTTGGCCATGGGATTATTGTCCAGCTTCTTATAATTGCCACAATTTAGGTGATCATTCATCTTCTTGACATAGTCTTCTTTATCAAGGATAACTGCTGCCCCTCCTTTATCTTCTTTAAGGACCACTATCTTCTCATTATTTTGTAAGGAACTGAAAGCCTTTTGTTCTTCCTTACTCAAGTTGCTTTTGGGAGCCTTGGCTTTTCTCATGATGAGAGAAAACTCTTGCCTTAATGCTTCTTTGTCTTCAAGAGGAAGGTTGCTAATCCCATCTTCAATGCTACAAATCATCTTTTCAATGGGTAAGCTTTTAGGGGTCATTGCAAACCCCATCCCCTTGCTGAGAACATTAACTGTTACCTGGTCAATAACCTCGGAAGACAGGTTAACTACTTTTCTTTTTGATGTTGATCCATATGAGTTTTCGCCAATCTCCTTGTCACCCTTGCTCAGCACATTGTATTTTACCATTCTGCCATGTGCATTTCCTCTGAAGACCACTTCATTGTTTCCCACCATTGACATTTCTGCGTTATCAATTTTCTTTTTGCTATTGTCAATTTTGCTACCGTTATTCTTATCTGATCTGTTTAAGTGGTTACTTGGTTCATCTGTGATTGGACCATTGCTGATCGACCTGATATCAAGGGAATTTCTGCTATCCATGAAAGAATCAGTGAGCTGAATTCGAGCAGTTATTACCTCTGCTTTCTTCATATCATGATCAAAACTGCTCCTTGAATTGATCAACCGGCAATTACCTCTGCCTGTGTAATCGGTTTTCTTTGCACTGCTGACAACTGAATTTTCCAACCGCTCGCTATTTATTATTATATTTACGCTATCTGAATTCAATCTGTCCGAATTTTCAAATACTTCTTCCAACCGTCCGCTGTTTATTATTATATTTACGCTATCTGAATTAGAATTTTCCAATACTTCTTCGCTGTTTACTATGTTATTTGGTAATGAACCACAATCCGAGGTTATTATATTTGCGCCTTCGCTGTTTTTATTGTCCGAACTTCTGATATTTGGAAAGGAAACGCTGTTATTAATATAAGAACTCATGTTATTGGGTAATGAAACGCAATCGATTGCTGTAAAACCGTTATCTGCATTCACTCTATCCGAATTGATAAACTTGCAATTGCCTCTGACTGTGTAATCGGTTTTTACGCTATCTGAATTCGAATTTTCCAATACTTCTTCGCTGTTTACTATGTTATTTGGTAATGAACCACAATCCGTGGTTATTATATTTGCGCCTTCGTTGTTTTTATTGTCCGAACTTCTGATATTTGGAAAGGAAATGCTGTTATTAATATAAGAACTCATGTTATTGGGTAATGAAACGCAATCGATTGTTGTAAAACCGTTATCTGCATTCACTCTATCCGAATTGATAAACCTGCAATTACCTCTGTCTGTGTAATCGGTTTTTACGCTATCTGAATTCGAATTTTCCAATACTTCTTCGCTGTTTACTAAGTTATTTGGTAATGAACCATAATCCGTGGTTATTATATTTGCGCCTTCGCTGTTTTTATTATCCGAACTTCTGATATCTGGAAAGGAAACGCTGTTATTAATATAAGAACTCCTGCTATTGGGTAATGAAACGCAATCGATTGTTGTAAAACCGCTATCTGCATTCACTCTATCCGATTTAACAAAAACCTCTTCGCTGTTTTTGATGTTAGAACCTCTGCTATCAGGTAATGCAACGCAATCCGTTGATATTAATCTTGAGCTATTGGTATTCATTCTGTCCGATCTATTAAAAATCTCTTCGCTGCTTTTATTAGAACCTATGCTGTTTGGCACCGTAACTAAATCGGTTTTATTTGCCCTATTATCCGAGTTATCACATTCACCTTCGCTGTTTTTATTATTATTAGAACTTGAATTCAGAAGCTTGGTAAGCTTCTTGAGCTATCTAGCCTGGGCAGATTGCCACTCATTTTCTGCTTTCATTGCAGTCCTGCCATCTATAATGTCCCACAGGTCTTTATCAATGCTGCTGGCAAGCTTAAGGTGGGAAGAGAGGGCCAGACGACTAAGATGCTCCAAAGAGGCTCTAATTCTTCTGATTTCAGATCTGATTAGAGAAAAACTAAGCTGGAGAAACACTTTACTGTTGTATTTATTATGTAACTTATGTTTAACCTGTGCAAATGGAGGAATGAGATTGCTGTCCCGACAATTTTTGAGGAAATGGAGGTCTGAAGCTCTTCTTTTTATCCTTACTCTAACACTTTCGAGTGCAAGAATTTCACTCCAGGTATCCCCTCCGTACCGGGATAAGATATTGGATTTCAGAGATCTGTGGTTTTGACTTTTTGAGTCTTTGATCGGAGAATCCACAGTAAGAGAATTTTTACACACCATTACCAGTTCCGAGCAGGCCATGGGACTCAGTCAGCATTGACTTCATCTTAGGACTGCCTAGAACACAGAGGGGTATGACTCAGTGATGGTGGTGGTAGATAGATTTTTGAAAATGGCTCATTTTATTCCTTGCCGGAAAACTAGTGATGCCACATATGTAGCTCACCTGTTTTTCACGGAAGTTGTTAGATTACATGGCCTACCAAATTCGATCATTTCGAACAAGGATGTAAAATTCACAGGACACTTTTGGCGCACCCTGTGGAAAAAGTTGGGCAAGCAACTGAACTTCAGCTCTGCGTATCACCCACAGACTGATGGGCAGACAGAGGTGGTAAACAGGAGTTTGGGAAATCTGTTGCGGAGTTTGACTAGGGAAAATTCACGATTGTGGGATCGTGCTCTCACATAGGTGGAATTCACTTATAACGATTCGCCCAATCGTAGCACCAGACATAGCCCGTTCCAAATCTTGTATAGCATGCACCCTCGAGGAATACATGAATTACGAGATTTGGGTAAATTAGAATGGAGAAGCACAGATGGAGAAGATTTTGCCGAAGCAATGAGCGAATTACATGAAAAGGTAAAATTAAAATTGCAGGACAGCACACAGAAGTACAAACAACAAGCAGATTCAAGGCGAAGGGAAGTACAATTTAATGTCGGAGATGAGGACCTCGCACATTTGCGCAAGGAACGGTTTCCTAAGGGTACGTACAATAAACTAAAGTTTAAAAAAATTGGCCCCTGCAAAATTTTGCGCAAATTCTCAGCCAACGCCTATGAAATTCAGCTACCACCTGATATAGGCATATCACCTATTTTCAATGTGGCGGACCTGTTTCCATATACTACCCAAGCGGAGGAAGACAATGTGGAATGGCCAGAATGGGACACCCAAATTGGAGACAGTTCTTGGATGAAACATATGCCTTTGGCTCAACCCATGAAATTGAAGGAATTCTTAGCACACAGGTAGCCAAGAAGACACGCAGGAAGGAATATCTGCGATACCTCGTCAAGTGGAGAGACCGTCCAATGGAGGACAGCTCATGGCTCGACGCGGCACAGATACGAAAAGCTGGCTATTCGGTGGAGGAGCTCATGGAACGGAGCCATGAATTTCTTTTACCCCGGGGGCCTGATGCAGGAGCATCTAGCTGACAGGGCAAAGACGCTAGTAAGGGAATATGGTTTCTGAAGAGGAAAGAGGGTTTGATTCATGTAGTGGGAAACATACTTGTTTTCTTTTAATTTATTTTTTTTCATTTTCTTTTATTAAGTTATTTAGAGATATTGTAATAGGATGTAATTAGGAAATGTAATAACTAGATTAGGGTCATTGTTTTGAGACAAATGAGTTGTTATTGTAGAGAGTCATGATAAAAGAATGTACGGGAAAATCAAACAAATTTAGTATGAAAACTAACTACTGTAACTAATTGACAAACTGGACAAACTGCCAGCAGTTAAAACAGTTGTAATAGTGCTATTAAGGAGTGAAATTAAGCACAAAAGAAGGGTTCGGAATAGAAGGAGTGGTACTCAGAGAAGGAATACAAATAATAAAACAATTTTCTGTGCATATATCCTCACAGTGTTCTATTTATGTCTGAATTCTTTTAACAGAGAAAATATTATGTAAATATCATAAAAGCTTGGTCACAAAACAAAATTAGAGAAAAGAGACCTTTGAACATCGAATTCATCAAATGCAAACAAGAAGAATAACGTTTGTTTGCAAACAGTCACAACAGAGAAACCACAACGTGCAACGGGAGTCGTTCCATATTCTTTTACACACGAAAAGACAGGGTTGCTAACGCAGAGAAAAGAACAACCATAATACAACCCAGGTATGCAAATCCTAATGGCATAAAAAACTTTCATTTCCAGAAATTCATTTACAAGTCTTCCCACTAATGTCCATTCATATTCCATATTTAAAAACGATTTGAGAACAAAACCCAATTCGCGGATTGGGAACTGTAAACCCTCATCCACATAAACCAAATTCCATACATTTTCCAAACCGACACTTACAGTATTTAGTAGAGACCCTATCAAGAACAAATCTCCATATAACAGTGACTCAAAACCTACAGCCCAACTGACTCATACGCCGAGAGACGCAGACAAACAGATACAGACAAATAAAGTAAAGCTACCCGGAACTGTATGGGAGTAGTCAAAGGCCCCAGCACTGAAACCCTCAGTCGTTACACCTGTAAAGACACATAGCAAGACGAGCATTAGAACCAATGAAAGAACCTATAGAATTTCAACATAAATTCAGAACAAGAAAGGTTACGAAGGGTTCCACTTACCCAGGGTAGGAGCCGTGACCAACACAAGTGAAGAAGCCGTGAACAACTCGAGCACCAGTCTTTTGTTTTTTTCCTACTCGCAAGGAGCCAAGTTGTTAGAAGATGAAGAAGGAACAGATAGAACACAATAGCAGAGAGAGCATGCTTACTAGTTGCACTGGAGCAGGAACGATGACGAACACTGCCATTGTTTTGTCGAGACCGTGCCCGAGCGAACCATCGCTGTAGAATGAGACCAGAGCCACGCTCAAATGGAAAATCGACACATAGAGATAATGATAGCGAAGACCAAACCATAAATCGGACAGAGGACGCACAGAGGTCGAAACCATAAAAAAAAAAATCAACCATTGAAACCCTAGAAAATCTAAACACAAACAGGGAACGAACCTTACCAATTTTCTAAATCCTGCAAACGACCGAGACACTTCCACCAGAGGAACCGGACAACCAACACTGTGAGAAACGCCGCAAGCACACAAGCTCAACAGACTCAGACAAAACCCCGGACCGACTAACAGGACCCTCATCGAAGCTGCAAACTACCAACTGGTATCATACAGAATCCGGGAACCAAATTTCAACAAAATACAAAGAATCGCATGAAGAAACCACTGTAAACAATCACCAAATCGCCGAGAGCTCGCGGAAGGAGGCAGCAAACCAACACAGGACCGAATGAAATCAAAGGTGGTGGAAACCCTATACAAGGACGGGATTTAGAATCCCCAGGAAAATACAAGTGTCCATCGCATATACCGCCAACCAACCTTCCGTAAAAACACCATTAATTACCTATAGATTGATAATCAAAATATCTCTGACCAACATCCGATGTAAATCAATATCACACAACAGTACAAGTTAAGTGGAAAGGGAGCGACGGCGGGACCACGTGGGCTGGCCCCATCAAGATTCAAGCTAATGTTTTAACACACATTAGCCAAAATTACATTTATTATTTTTTAAGATGTGACATACATACACATCGAGGTCATACTAGGTTGTAGAATGTGCCTCTCAGTGAAATAATTTCATATTGTCATCTACTCGAAGCTAAAGTATTTGGTTAATAAATATTAATATTTATAAAAAAATCTATCAAAATTAAGTTCTCTCCTCTTAAGAAGGATTGAGGATTTTAATAGTGTTTGAAAATAATAACACACACACACACACACACACACACATAGATTGGGAACATGACCTAGTATGATTGTTATTTTTGTTCACATTCCTTATTTAAGTATTTGAAAGGCAGATACTTCCATTGCTTGAACTGTACCTACACATATTAATTATATTAAGGTCTACTCTTCATCCTTTTTCATTATAACAATTTTGATGATCAAGATGGATTCATATATTTGGTCTATTCTAATTAACCTTTTTTTTTTTTTGCTAGTGGTGTCCTTATTATTCACCAACTTAGGACATAAAGGATTTGTTGAGTTAGTATATACTGACCAATTCCATGTATTTGGTCTCTCTACTTTTGGAAAAGCCTATGTCTAGAACCTACCTCACACCGTTTCGTGTAAATATACTCAATAGGAGTGCACCTTCTTTTTCTTATAACTACATTTCAATGCATTAAACTTATTCTCTAGGATGCTTGGAAAAACACTAATGGTACTACCAATTAACTCAAACCATCACCTCAACTTGGGCACTAGTCATTTTCTTCTTTCACTCTTACCCTTCCAAATTCTTGTGTTTTTTTTTTTTTCCTTCCCACACTTATCCCTTTATCGTTTGATTTTATCCAAACAATAATATATCTTTGAATTCTTAAAGGATGAGATGAAAACATAAGTAACCCCAAATTACTCTAAAGTATTTTGAGAATTAAATAGGGCCACACAACAAAAAAACCCATGGAAGAGAAAACCACAACCATAGGGGGGCAATTTAGGATGAAGAAAATCAAAACATCAAGATTACAACTAGAGTTGGAGGTAATATTGGGGAGCCTCTTGCCATCCATATTACTTATCTTATTCTTGTACATTAAATACCTAACCATGGCCATGGAATCAATTGGGAAGAGGTTACATTTTATGAAGATAGGATAGGATTTATTGTTTTTAATATTAAGATATAAGTTATAAAATTCTCTTGGATTTGCTTTTTCTAGCACCTGCAGCGCAAGTGCTTCAGGAGATATAGAAATCTTCCTAGAGGCAGCCTCTAGATTGATTGTGGACTAGTGCCTAGGACATCTTAAATAGATAAGTTCATTTGAGATTATCTGACGGATTAGTTGAACTCCAATTGTCACAAAAATTGAGAAAGAGAATAAAAGGGGGCTTGGTTCAATAGCCCTTCATCAAGGTAGACTCAAGCCAATAGATGGATCCAAATGTTCAGGGGCTAAATCGGGCCAACCTCAAAGAGAAATTTCCGGTTCTAGTAGTCGACACACATCAATAGGCAGATCAACATTGGAGTTGTAGTAAAGGTGAAGACGAGGAGAGAAATGATGGAAATAGATGCATAGGGTTGTAGACAAGACATAATCCTAAGTAGCATTGTTGCGGCAGAAGGATGGAAGGCAGAAGAGATGGAATGACAGGAATTGTGGAGCGCGAATTAAGGTTTCATGTTCTATAGCTCATGGATGCACTTATCACTAATCAACATATGTAAATCTGCGCTCATACAAGTATTGTAGGCTATCTAATAACACAAGTAAATCTGTAATTACCACAGGTAAATTTGTTCTAATACAGGTACTGTAGGCTATCACATAACACAAATAAATATGTAATCACCACATGTACTGTTACTACTTAGCAACATACATATAACCATGAAAGAATGTGACCAACAACTTCATTACACAAGTTCAGTAGGAAGAAGAACATATATGAAATGAGAGTTATAAAGAGGAAAAAAATGTTGCCTACAACCATGATTGGAATCACCAAATAGTTTCATTAATCCTCAAAATGAGTCCAATTGAATAGTCCATTACTTTTATCAATACATTGCTCAAGTCCCTCATGAACAAGAAGATAGAACCAAAAGTGGAATCACATAATTTTACTCCCGTGGGTGTAGAATTCTGGAACCTGTATTAAGTGTTTCTTCCTCCCTTTTATAAGAAGATGGAGAGTTTGGAAATGAATTAAAAAAAATATCTCATCCTGGGCATCTAGCCATTTGATCGACTAGATGTCTCGGTGTGCGATAGCTCTACTGCCAAAAATGATTCTAAAGAATTTGATTCCGTTCTTGGAAATATAGAAATTATAGAATAATAGAAATTATACGAAAATAAAAACAAGGAAATTAAATGAAAATGGAGGAAAATATCGCTTTGTGGTTCCTATGAAGGCCCCTGATTAGGTCACATCTCTGTGCTAATGTGCCTCTCCTGCTGCTTGGTTGGTTCCTATCAATTTCACCTTAACCACCCGACTTCTCCACTCTCTAGAGTTGGTAGTGATCAACTGTGTTTTCTTGTCACAGAGTAGAAGCAGAGTTTTTTCGAGCAGTCCTTTACATTTGTGCCTGAGTGGAGCTCCGTGCTGAGGCATTAAGTCTTCCTAAGTCCCCATACTGATTTATCGCTACACCATGCCTCATTCAATGCCTTAGCTACCGACCCATCCACCTTCAAAG
Source organism: Pinus taeda (assembly GCA_000404065.3). Lineage (NCBI taxonomy): Eukaryota > Viridiplantae > Streptophyta > Pinopsida > Pinales > Pinaceae > Pinus > Pinus taeda. Next base: position 14,495 of record APFE031249762.1, read on the forward strand.
CTTTGTACCACACTATCTGAACATCACCACATCATGGATTTTACTCTCAAATGCATTATAAAAAGTGAGTTTCAATGCTCCTTAGCCCCCTTTGGTTTATCCCCTTTCAATATTTATTCATCATAGGACTGCGGGCTGGGGCTCAACTTTTATATCGGAGCTCCCCCATCGACGTTTTCAAATCAGGGATTCAACTTCGAGTGATGCGTTATCAAGTTTCACCAACCACCTTCCGCATCTAGCCCTTAGTTCCTTTGTCTCTCTGTGTGATCATGGGCCAACCCTTGTATTAGAGCCCCTTTATTGATGGATTCGTGTCAGGGTTTTTATATTGGAGCCGCAACATTTTTGCAATCTCCGATTGTGATAGTCCTCTAGCGCTTGGCCTCTAGCTCCTCTTTTGGTTTTTAGGCCTTTGTGACCGTGGACCAACCCCCACATCGAAGCCCCTTTATCACACTTTCCCATGTGTGAACTGTGTTACAAAGTGCTGATAAGCCTCAACCTCTGATTTGTGATTGCTGATGTGACATCATCACTACCATGTGGCACTTCTTGAGTGGTGACATTAGTCACCCAAATATGCCCTCTTTGGACCCTTGAAAATGCCATATTTTCATGCCACGTGTCCTTTGTATCACCACGTCATGCTAAGATCAGCGTCACCATGTCTTTACTGGATCTAATAACACTCTGCCATGTGGCTCCTTGGAGGAGAGAGAAAAAGGCCTACATGCCCCTGGTTTTTTGCTGATTTCCTTTGTAAATCACTTTCAGCCTTCCTGGTGCTTCAAGACTAACATATCGCAACTCATGATATCGAAATATTTTAGAGTTGTCACCCTGCTAGCACACCAATAAGCCATACTACCTAGTCCTTCGATTTGCGATATATTTGTGTTTTTGCGATCACCGATCATCGACTCACCCCTCCGATATGCTTGATCGCTACCTTAGACCTCTGACATTTGCGATTGTCAATATGAGGGATCCTTGGAACCTCTGATCTCTGATATCAGTAATCGCTGATCACTAGTTTTATCTACCCTCCCCTGCTGTTTCTTTCAAAAAACTCCGATTGTGATTTGCAATATTCTCCCAGACCTCCAATATGTAATTCTTTCCTGCTTTCAAAGATGACAAAACCTTCATCTTTAACAGGACATATCTTCCTTTTCAGGGTCCATTTGAGGATTTCCATATACCGTCAAAAACATCATTTCGAGTACTATGCAATGGAGGGGGTCCGATTTGGCTTTGAGTGATTTTGCGGTTTGGGAGATGGATGCAAAATTTCTTCTCTTTTGCACCCTTTGGGCAATTGAAAACACATTTTGCAGTGAGTGACAACATTATCTCCAATTGGGGACAGTGCCTTGCTGGCAAGGTGCTGAGAACTTGCATACCAGTAGCCTTCACCGTTGGGCATGGAGTTAAAAATATAATGAACTTATATAACCAGAAAATCTCCATGAAACTTTATTCGCAGAGATTCCTTTCCTCATCAAACTAAAATGTAGAAAAATAAATTCTACCAACTGGAAAGTAAATGCTCAGCTAGTGAGCTTATTTATGTACAATTCCTACTTACATATAGGGCATCAATTCATATAAGTGTTCAACCCTCCAATGGTACCAGGTCAACATTTGGGTGTTGGACCTTATGCCATTGTGCAATTGGGAGTCAACAACTAAAACAAGCATACACCACTACTCCCAAATAGATATTTGAGGCTCAATTATTTTGATCTCCTCACGAACCTTCTAATTTGGATGTGTTTTTTAAAATCAGTGACTAAAATAGGCATGCACCATGAAAAATCTTCAAACTGAAATTTTGATACATACCCAAGGACGACATCTGTTGCTGACCAAGGAATGTTGTCATGTAGTCAGCTATTGGGTTGTAGAATTGACAAGAGAAAATTGTAGCTGCCTCATTTTCATGAAAAGTTTACTGACCAATATTCTCTTGGTCAGGGTAGCCACAAACACTACTTGGCTCTTTTCCTTTTTCATAGATGGGCCAAAAAGGGGAGGGTGACTTCTCTTCTTTGAGGATTTCGGGCTTACAACAATTTGGATCTAAAGTCCTCTTCCCCTTGTCAACTAGCCTGGGAGGCTCTTCAAAGGAAGTGCCTTCATTTTGTTCATGTGCCCTTGATTTCTTCCTCTATGACCGAAGATAATTTATCTTGTGCAACTAAGCCATCATGAAATCAAATAAATTTTTGTAGCAATAATCTATCTCATCATCATTTAGCGTTGCATCAAGATCATCCTCCTCTTCTTCATGCATCCTAACTTCTTGTTCTTCATCAGAGAAAGAGGAATATCATCGTCGGAGGTTCATACTCTCCAACTCCAGCTTTACCGATCTATATAAGGATTTCTTTATTGAGCTATCCATCTCTTCCATGTCTTGACAGTGGAGACGTTAGAGTGTTTACAATTAATATTCAAATAGTGGAGTTGTCATGGTGTTTATAATTAAGTTCAGACAGTGGAGTCGCCAAGGTGAGAGATCTTCAAGCCACACTTCCCTTGCTCACCTAATAAGGGTATGTAAAACTTTGTCAAACCTAGGGAAAAATATTCTAATATGTTCTCTGACAATGACACTAGAAAGATGTTGCCTCTTTTTCTAGCACCTACAACACAAGTGCTTTAGGAGATATAGAAAGCTTCCTAGAGACAACCTCTGGGTTGGTTGTAGACTAGTGCCTAGGACATATTAACTAGAGGAGTGCATTTGAGATTATCTGAGGGATTAGTTGCACTCCAATTGTCACGAAATTTGAAAAAGAGAATAAAAGAGGGCTTGGTTCAATGGCCCTTCATCAAGGTAGACTCAAGCCAATACATGGATCCAAATGTTCAGGGGGTAAATCAAGCCAACCTCAAAGAGAAATGTCTATTTCTGGTGGCCAATACACAACAATAGGCACCTCATTATTGGAGTTGTTGTAAAGGTGAAGAGGAGGAGAGAAATAGATGCATAGGTTTGTAAACAAGAAAAAATCCTAAGCAGTAATGTTCTCACAAAAGGATTGAAGGCACAAGAGATGGATGAAAGGAATTGTGGAGTGAAAATTAAGGTTTCATGTTCTATAGCCCATGGATACACTGATCACTAATCAACATATGTAAATCTATGCTCATACAAGTACTGTAGGTTATCTAACAACACAAGTAAATATGTAATTACCACAGGTAAATTTGTGCTCATAGAGGTACTGTAGGCTATCGAATAACACAAGTAAATATGTAATCACCATAGGTATTGTTACTACTAAGCAATATACATATAACCATGAAAGAATGAGACCGACAAGTTCATTATACAATTTCAGTAGGAAGAAGAACATATACGAAATGAGAGTTATAGAGAGGAAAAACATATTTCTTACAACCATGATTGGAATTACCAAATAGTTTCATTCATCCTCAAAATGAGTCCAATTGACTAGTCCATTACATTTAGCAATACATCGCTCAAGTCCCTCATGAACAGGCAGATAGAACCAAAAGTGGAATCACAGAATTTTACCCTTGTGGGTGCAGAATTCTGAAACCTGTATTAAGTGTTACTTCCTCCCTTTTATAAGGAGAGGGAGAGCTCGGAAATTAATTACAAAAATATCTTAGTCTGAGCATCCAGTTGTTTGATCAACTAGCTGTCTCGGTGCGTGATAGCTCTGCTACCCAAAATGATTCTAAAGGATTCGATTTTGTTCATGGAAATATAGAAATTACAAAATTATAGAAATTATAGGAAAATAGAAACAAGGAAACTAAATGATGATGGAGGAAAATATCGCTTTACGGTTCCTGTGAAAGCCCCTGATTAGACCATGTCTCTGTGTTGATGTACCTCTCATGTTGCTCATTTGGTTCCTGTCGCTTTCGCTTTAACTTCCCGACTTCTTCACTCTTTGGAGTTGTTTTTGATCAACTGTGTTTTCCTGTCATAGAGCAGAAGTAAAGTTTGTCCGAGCAGTCTTTTACATTTATCCCTAAGTGGAGCTCCACATTGAGGCATTAAGTCCTCCTAAGTCCCCATATTGATTTACCATTGCATCATGCCTTCATTCAATGCCTCATCTTCCGACCCATCTGCCCTCAAAGCTCTGTACCATGCTATCGGAACACCACCATATCAAGACTTTTACTCTTAAAAGCATTACAAACAATGAGTTATAATGCTCCTTAGCCCCCTTTGGTTTAGCCCCTTTCATTATTTCTTCATCATCAGACTGCGTGCTATGACTTGGGGCTCAACCTTTATATTGGAGCTCCCCAGTCAACATTTTCAAATTGGGGATTTAACTTGGAGTGAGGCGATATCAGGTTTCACTGATTGTCAATCGACAACCACTTTTCGCGCCTAGCCCTTGGTTCCTTTGGCTTTTTATGGGATCGTGGGCCAACCCCTGTATCAGAGCCCCTTTATCAGTGGATTCATGTTGGGGTTTTTATTTTGCAGCTGCAACATGTTTCTAATCTTCAATTGCAATAATCCTTTAGCGCTCGGTCTCTAGCTCCGCCTCTGATTTTTATGCCTTTGTGACTGTGGACCAACCCCCACACTGGAGCCCCTTTATCGCACTTTCCTATGTGTGCATAATGTTACAAAGTGCCAATAAGCCTCAACCTCCAATTTGTGATTGCCGATGTGACATCATCACTACCACATGACACTTCCTAAGTGGTGACACATGTCACCCGAATATGCCCTCTTTGGACCCTTGAAAATGCCAGATCTGCATGCAACATGTCATATGTACCACCATGTCATGCTGACATCAGTGTAACCGTGTCTTTACTGAATCTAATAACACTTCTCCATATGGCTCCTTGGAGGAGAGAGAAAAAGGCCAGCCTGCCCCTGGTTTTTCACTGATTTACTTTGTAAATCGCTTTCGACCTTCTCGATGCTTCAACGACATATCGTAACTTGTGATATCACAATATTTTAGAGTTGTCACTCTGATAGCGCGCCGATAAGCCATGCTCCCTAGTTTTGCGATATATCTGTGATGTTTCGATCACCTATCATTGATTCACCCCGCCGATATGCCTAATCACTGCCTTGGACCTCTGAAATTTGTGATCACTGATGTGTGGGATCAATGGAACCTCCAATCTCTGATATCGGTGATCGGTGATCGTTGGTTTTCTATGCCCTCCCCTGTTGCTGCTTTTGGAAAACTCTAATTGTGATTTTCAATATGCTCCCATACCTATGATATGTGATTCTTTCCTCATTTCAAAGGTGACAAAACCCCAATTTTGAACAGGCCATATCTTCCTTTTCCAGGGTCCATTTGAGGAGTTCCATCTAAGGTTAGAAAGATCGTTCCAAGCACTATGCAATGGAGGGGTTCCAATTTTTCTTTGAGTGATTCTGTAGTTTGGGATATGGCTGCAAAATTTTCTTCTCTTTTGCACCCTTTGGGCAACTAAAAACACATTTTGCAGTGAGTGACAACACTATCGTTCTCCAAGAGTTTTCTATAAATAGTTCATCTCCAAACTTCACATTCATATAAGATAAGATGAGTAATGAGAGTATTGAATGGGATTTTTTTCTTATCTCACAATCAAAGGTCTACCAATGTACACTTGTCTTCGAGCCCATAATGACCTTTCCACGCACCATTTATGTTCATGTTTCGATTTTATGTGCTACACATCACATAAAGTGAGAGAACTGGTTGGTATACATAGGTTAACAACTGGTTGGTATGCATAAGTTAACGAACAAACATTTTGGCATGCATCAAAGTGATTGCATATATAATAACATAATAGAATTAGACTATGGAATCTACTCAACTTTAGTTTTATGGTGCAAAATTTACATGGGCGCACCTCGAGGTCAATGCCAAAACTGACAATCATCGTTATCATTAACTCATTAAAAACCAATGCATGCCCATTTGATGGCACCCTTTTGAACCCCATCTCCATAGCTTTGTGGCATCCACATGTATATCTATGAATTTCTGCATTATTATAATTGTTTTCATTTTAATACTCTTTTTTTTTTCCAGTGTGGCTCATGGATACCCATGATCACTGGGCAACCACTACGTCCACATTCAACACTGAGTGGACCCCACCCAAAGGGGATCAACAACCCTCGGCCTATTTATGGACCTGACCCCAAAAGCTTTTAGGAATTGACCCTCTGACCTCCCAATTGGCAATTCACTGATTTGACCGATTGAGCTAACTCTTGGGGTTAATAATTTTCTATGTTATATTAATATTATATGGTTTATATAGAGTAGTATGATACATGAATTAAATATTACTTTATTTAAATTCATTTATGATAATAAAATCGAGGAGTATAGGTTTAAAAATGATTATTACAACTAAAAAAATGATTTTAAAATTTATATACATTTAAATTTATTTAAATTTATATTAATGCTTTTGTTTATATACTTAATTTTGATAATAACATTTTTTTTCATTTATGAGGAAAAATTACATCCACAGCGTGGAAAAATGCTACTAGCCTCACTCCTACCAGTTTTTTTGGCAAGTAAAAAGTTTATGAAAATGCTAGATCTTAGCGATGACCAATTGGCTATCCAAAAACTAAGAGGGACATGGTACTAGAAAACAAGTAAGATTAAAACACAATAGATTCCCATTATCGTGTTGAACTAGGAGGTGGTTGTGGTTGGAAATCACAATGCACATGTTTTTCCATAAGGCTCAAATGGCCATCCATGTAATTTAAGATTTCTTGTAGGCATCATTGACAACATTGAAGGCATGAAAGGTTTTATTTCATGTGCCATTCATTCTACTTAAGATAATTCATGAAGGAAACAAGACCATTTTTTTCATCATGTGTGGACTTTAAGATTTGTTCCATAGATACCTAGTGCTACCTATGTATGATAAGTAATTGTAGAAATATGGTGATAGAATTGCAACTGCTCAAGAAATTTAATCTAAATCAAGAGACGATTTAGAAATTTGATCTACTCTATTACTTTGTGGAAATTAATTCACAATTTAGAACAACATTCACAAACATGCATCAGTCACATACACAAGTATACAAATTTATCTAGGAGAAACCAACTGTTAAAAACCCATTAATCTTGCTTGCATTAATTTTTAAGAAATTTACCCAAGAACATAAATAATTACTGAGAGGAATAAATATAAAATTAACCAGCAATAACCATAAACACATAAATACACATGTTTATCCGGGAAAACCCAAAATCCGGGGAAAAACCCAATCATAATGAAATTTCATTATCCTTGGCCAAAACCCTGGCCAATCCGGCCAAGTGAGCCTTCACCGCTCACCTCCAGGCCATACATTACAATGAAGTCCTTCCAGCCTTTTATAGGCTTCATTACATATAATACCACGGGCAGAATACCATGGGTGCACAATACCATGTGCCCCAAAACCATCACTATTTAACCTCGTCAACTTTTTGACTCTATCCTGAGTCAAGTTTACCTAACAATTCCCCCCCTTAAACTTGACTTGGGGTTCCTTGACTAACTCCAGCCAAACCTGCTAAGTGAGACAATCTCGCTCACTCTAGCTCTTAACCCCCTCAAAGTTTTTTTTTTTTTTTACTTGGGGTATTGTTAACCTGACATCCCCCCT